>JAJDFF020000021.1:93760-158729 GCA_021527025.2 Geoglossum cookeanum
CTGCTGGTTTTGGGTCGTGTCTAGACTTGATGCGAGAAATGTAGGCATTTTCACGGGATAGTGTTCATCGGACAGGACGATTCTGTCGTTGTCCTGCTGGCTTTGGGTCGTATCCAGGCTTGATGCGCTAGACGTGGGCATTTCCGCAGGATAGCGTTCACCAGACGTGATGATCCTGTGATTGTCTCGTCCTCCATCTTGACCATCAGGTACATGCTGCCCATTTCGGGCCGTGTCCAGGCTTGATGTAGGCGTTTCCACAGGATAGTGTTCATCGGACAGGGTGATTCTGTCGTTGTCCTGCTGGTTTTGGGTCGCGCCTGGGCTCGATACGCTTGATGTTGGCATTTCCGGGGGATAGCGTTCATCAGACATGATGTTCCTGCGATTGTCTCGATGTGGCGAGTTTCGATGGGAAAACCGTTCTTTAAGTTGGGCTCCCACTAGGTGCACACTACCATCAGCAGCAGCAACAGCAGCAGCAACAGCAACCGCAACCGTACAGTCAGATGGAGACCACATGTACCGATCTAGTAGCTGTAGCGACAGCAGCTCTAGCAGTAACAGGTTCGTTTCATTATCAGTAGTGAAGTTAAACGCTAATATAGTAGTAGAGCCAGAAACCAACAACTCTCTTCCACCGTGGTGGTAGCTCACAAACAGCATTACCACCAACCACAACAACAGCCTTACTACGGATCCCCCCAGCCCGGCTACGGCGGCTATGCTCCCCCGGGGGGGGTACCCCTACCACCCCCAACCGGGCGGGTACTATCCGTCCCTCAACAGCAGGCGGTGGGCTGGGCATTGGTGGCGCCGCGGCCCTGGGCCTGGGCGGTGGGTTATTGGGGGGGATGTTGTTAGAGGGTGCAATTCACGACCATGATCAGGCAGAGTATAATCAAGGGTATGACCAGGGGTATGGGGATTGAGGTGGGGGGTCTGATAGTGGTGGAGACTTTGATGGTGGGGGCGGTTTTTAGTTGGTGGTGTGGAGCGGATTGGTTGACCCGGGATGAACTGTGGTTCTTGGGTGGAGAACCACGGTTCGTCCTATTTTCTTTCCTTTTGCTATTGTATATGGGTTATTGGGTTACTGGGGGAGATGGGTTACAGGTTGCAGGGCATGTTGCTTTGTAGTACAAACTGAAATCGTAATATCGCACAAAACAATACACACTAGCTTACTCCGGAAAAGAAGGGAATAAGATAAACAACTCAAGGGGCACAAAAAAGAATTTTTTTTTTAATTCATCGCGCTTTTGCAATACTATATCCTCTATCCCCGCCCTAAACCTCAACAACAAAAAAAAGAGGCCCATTCTATCCTACCCTTCTTCCCCCGATGCAAGAAAGAGAGAGAGAGAGACCAAAGCCAAAGCTAAACAAAACGAAGAAAAAACAGAGGCGTCCCTCCCATCCGCTCCCACTCCTAAACCGCCTCCTTGTTTTTTGATGTAAAGGGAAAAAAAATGAATAATTTTGGGGCTGTTTGGGGGGGGGGGGGAAATAGGAGGGGGAATAAAACTACAGCATAAAAAAAAAGGGGGGGGGGCGCTTAGTTACAACTACAAAAGAGAGAGGGAGGGTAAAAAAAAAAGGAAACAGGACTTGTTTGTTATTACAAAGGGGTTTTTTTTTGCTGGTGAGTTTGTTGGCGGGGAGGAAGAGGAGGGGGTGGATGCATGCTTTATATTTCGTGGGCTAATTTTGGTAATGGCGCTCTTGGTCAAAAAAAAAAAAAAAAAACAATCTCGCTCTGTTGTGCGAGAGGGTTTATGCAACATGGAGAGGGAAAAAAGTGAAATAAAGAAATAGGGGGGAATGGGAGTAGAAATGCCAGGAATGAGTTATCGTCTGTCTGTTGACGCTTGTACAAGCTTCACAATACGCAATCTACCCGTTTGCCTGCTTGGGTACATTGGTGCGTGCCCTCACCCAACAAGCCCCAAAACATGGGTCCTAACCTTCTCAAACGCTTGCATAGCTTCGAAGTGCTTATCCCACGCAACATTCCAGTGAGCACGGACTCTCTCGTCCTGCTTTAAACCCTGCATATACGTCAGGAAGCCTCCCTTGTTAAGCTCGCCGGCACTCAGTAACCAGGAGGGAGGAAACCCATCAGTCTGGGCCTTGCGTGCTTCGAAATGCGTGAGCATCTGGTCGTCAAACTTGCGCCATTCCCTGACATACGCGTCCATGCCGGTGGAGTATTCCCTCCAGGCCTCGGAGATATTGGGGTGGGGAGGAACATCGGGGGATCGGGGAGGCATCGGTAATTCGAGGTCTTGGCGTGGAAGGGAGGTTGTGGACGAGGGTCGGGATTTGAAGGGGAGGCTGGAGGCCATGGAGCTCATACCCTCAAGACCGTTGGTGGATGCGAGTGGCTCGACATTTCCAAGGTCCTTTAGGTCGATTGTCGGTCGTTCTGTACGGCAAGAGTGGCCCAGGGACGTAGCTGCTCTAGGAGGGGGTTGTCTAGTAGGCGTTGTTTGCGCTGTTGATTGCTGTCCCAGCTGCTTGGTTGGCGGTGGGGCCATAGTCGAGGACGACCTACGCGCGCTTCTTGGGGTTTCCCCAAACTCCTGCCTCACGCCGACATTTGCCAGTGGGACTCGTCCATCGTCGAAGTTCGACACATATGCTGGTCTAGGAGGTAAGCCTTGAGATCGTTCTTTCTCCCGTTCTGGGATTGGTGGGTCAATTTCCATTGCACTACCAGAAAAGCCACTGCTTCGGCTGCTGCTACTCTCGGCACTCTTGCTGCCGCTCCTATCGTACGCGGATGTCTCCTCATCCGAGCCGACTGTAGCACCTAGACTAGCCTTCGATACCCGACTCGGCGTTCTAGTGGGCTTGCCACTCTTCATGCGGAGGTTCGGCCGCTCCGACGTTAGTGGAGGGTTTTGAAAATCGTTTGGTTTGATAGAGTCAGTCCATGCATCTTGGGAGAATCCCGTTGGTTTTAGGGTCGGGGGTGGGTCCTTGAGCGAAATCGAAGGTGCGGTGGCATTCACGAAAATACCCGCTGGTGCTAGCGGCACTGTTCCTCGTTGTGTGACTGGTGGTCGGTTTTGTGTTCTCCTGGGCGAGCGATTCCGATGGTCCCTCTTCACTGTATTGGTGGGGGGCGGAAATCTGAAGACATCCCCAAGCTTGTCACTCCATTCGTTTGGCGAGAACATCCGAGTGTGAATGTTTTCCGTACTCTTGCTTCGGAGTCCCACACCCACCGTGGGCGTATGGGCAAACATATCATCCCGAGTTTGAAAGCTAGAGTCCGCACTTTTGATGGTTAGCGTCATTTTTCTCACGATTAAATTGAGATAAGTTGAAATCGCCTAGTATCTTTGAAACACAAGAACTTAGCCTAATCGATAGATTAGACGAGTAGAGACTCTGTACAGCTCGGGCAGACCCTCTGCAATTGAGACCCCAATTGGGTTTTGTTGGGGGTGACATGACTAAGGGTCTACTTGAGCTGTCTAGTGTCGGTGCTTGCAGTATTTCTTGGGGTCGGAGGTATAAGTAGCTCGTTTAGGATAGACGAAAATAACATCAACATTGGCGGGGATAACATCGGTGGGTGAATATAAGGGACAAGAGGTTATCGATAATTAGAAGAGACGGGGCAGATATAAGAGACGGGGGAGAGTGATCTTCTTTAGGAAGTTAGGGGAATACCTGGGGCGTTGACCGGAAGCAGAGGCGGGGCGCCGATCGTGGTCACATGTCGGGCCACGGGGAGGGATTTCAGCGGTCGTTTGTGGCGTGCGTCTGCTGCTGACTTTGTGTTCGTGTGCGATAGAACTGCGGCGCTGACGAGTGTCGTACTCATTTCCCGAACTGCCGGATTCTACCCATGCGTGTCCTCCGGTGGGCGTTCTACTGGAACGAATATCGTCCCGTGGCCGGGAAGCCCTGCCGCTCTTTTCCGGTTTGTGCTTGCTGGCGCTCACGCCCCGACGGTGATTAGGTGTAATTTGGGGCTCAGAGGTTTCCGCAAAGCTAGGAGGCTGCTGTCTGCCTCTCGCGCTTGTAGAGCGTCCCAGTGGTGTGCTAGGATACCCTCCCTTTGCGTAGGGCGTGCCAACTCGTTCATGTCCACCGAAGCTTCCTTCTTGCGGCATCTTGTGAGCATCTGAGGACCTCGATGCACTACTGCGATAGGCGGAGGTGTCCGGTGCTGGTGGCTCATCGCCTACGGAGGCATCTGGTGCATATCCCTTGCGACGCGCCCTAGCACTACCGTTTAGTGAATCTTCGAAACCAGCTCTATGGTCATGGTAGTTGCTTCCACCGGCTTCGCGATTGGTCTGGCTTGGGGTATTTGCTCTATTCGGTGGGATACCCCCCGGGGTTGCAGCTCTAGAAGATGCTGACTTTGGTGTGTGGGAATCTGCATACGGTTCCCTCATCCTCCTAAACGCCTCGTATCGCGCTGCGCTACTCGTCACTTTTGGTCCACCGCCTTGCTTGGTCCTTCCGTATGTCTCATACTCCCTGGCGCTAGAAGCCGTAGTATTGTATTGCGGCCTTGATTGTGGAGGAGGCGGGGGAGGAGGAGGTGGTGGTGCATAGTATGCAGAAGGATATGTGTTTCGTGGAGGCACCGCGGTCGTTCTTGGTGTTACGGGATACCCGCGATAGCCCGCTTTCTGACGATCGTGATCATACTTGAATTTGGTCGTTGGGTCGGAAAGGAATCCATGTGCCTCATTGATTGCTTGGAACAATGGTTCGACTTCCTTTTCTTTGCCAGGATTGCGGTCGGGATGGTACTTCAGAGCTGCGGGCCAAGGACATTCAGTTAGTCAAACAAGAGCTGATATTGTCTAGCCGGTCGAGGGCCGCGTCACACGTACCCAGTCTCTTGAACTGCTTCTTCACCTCGTTGACATCCGCCCCCGGCTTAAGCTCTAGGTCCTGGTAGTAATCTCTGGAAATATCTATTTTGCCCATCTTTACGATTTGCTGCTGCTGTCGAGCAGACCACGAACCGAGGTGGGTAAAGCTCCGTGATCCTGCCTTCTCTCATGGAAGTGGCATCTCCCCCCAGGCTGTTTTGTGATGAGAACGATTGTAGACGCCACCAGTGGCTGTGTCTTGTGGCGCTTGTCGAACGTCCGAAATCAATGTGCTGCTCTTCCGTAACCCCAACCGCAGACTCCCACCCGATCGCAGAGGCAGCTTCGCAACAGCACTTCCTGCAGATGCCCTGGGGCAGATAGACGCTCGCAGGACGCAGGTAGCGGGCGGCGGAGCTCCAAGTTCCCGGTGCCTGAAAGCAAAAGCAACAGTGGCGATGGGACTGCTGCTGCCTGGCTACGTGCAGTGCAAGTGAGCAAGCGTAAACATTGACGCCCGGGGAATTCAGACGACGCTGGGCAAGGACAGCTCGACAACAACACGACAAAAGCGCAGGACAACACGAGCCTTGCGAACGGGCTTTATCTCTCTTTGCAGCGCCGCCTGGGGCAATGTACACGAGAGCGCTTGTCGTGCGAGCAGTTCGTGACGGTCCGGTGCGTTGTCAGTGTCTAGGGCGAGCAAGCAAACCTGTGGTTAGAGGCTCGGGACGATTTGCTTGGATTCGGCAAAGGCTGGTCTGGAAGCAGTATCGCGCGTGGGAGAGGCAGCAGAGGGCATGTCATGGCTGTGTACTACGTATCTTGCTTGTACTCTGTCCAGCGTCTGTGCCGGAGCAGGAACATCTACCAACTGCAACGGCGCCATCTGCCACCGTCTGCCACCGTCTGCCACCGTCTGCCACCGTCTGCCAGCGCCTGCCAGCGCCTGCCCGCTGTCGGCCACTGTCGGCCACTGCCTCCCCCGCCCCGGGCTGGCTGCCAGGCCTATCACGTGCCTCCGCCGTCCTGAGGCGACGCCCCATGATTTATCCTGCACGAACACCATCATCTGGCATATGCGCGGCGAATAGCAGCAAAACAACTCAAACTCCCGGAGCGGGCTGCTCTGTCGCTGGTCCGCCGTACGTCCCGCCGCTCCTATTTCGATGATTTTCTTGCCACGAAGAATCTCCCCCCCGTCACGTGTGCTCGACCTGTCAGAACTACGGCTGCTCAGGGCTGGGAAAGCACTGGCAGCTAGCTATGGAGCTTGCGATGTACACCACCCTGGCCTCATGCCTGCCCTCTCTACCTTCCCCCCCTCCCAACCGACTATGCAGCCCTAAACGGCCAATCGCAGGTCCGTGGCACTGATGTCTAGGCGGTGTATCTCTTGTCGTGGCCGCATCATGCATCACGTCTCGGCGATTCCACTGGAGGACTGGCTGGACCACTGCTATCAGCCCTCCATACGAGCAAATAGCAGGAGTGCTCTGCGCCATGGGACCGGTGTTGGAACACGGGCTGACGATGGCTATCTACACTGGCTCTAACTGGCGATAGAGACGGGCATTTAAACGCTAACGGCTGCAAGCACCACCGTTTTTGGCGCAGTCTCTCGCTGGTTTACCAGAAGCTCTGTCACTTTTCGTGTAGATCAGCATTGCGGAATACTTCATTTTCTCTCTATCGACCTTATCTATCCTTCTATGCAGACACCATCCGATAATCTTCCTGGAAAAGAAGCAATCATCGTCACGCAATAATACCGTTCGCTTCCCTTGCTTCCTTCGCCGATCCTTCACATGAAGAAAGCCCCTTTTGCTCGCTGTAGATCTCGCTCAATGTCTGCTTCACCTCCACTAGGAGCCTGCCAACTTCGTCCTCCGTTCCCACAGTGACCCGTAGACACCCCTCACACCCCAACTCCTTTCCCCGGAACCTAACGACCACCCCCTTCTTCTCCGCAAGCCCCTTATACAACGCCAATGCCACCCGATTACATGGCTTGCCGCCAGGCTTGTCCAAGATCTCCACAAGCAAGAAGTTTGCATCTTGGCCTCCCATAAAACGGCCAATGCCGCCGATTTGCGGCAGTCCTGCCAGCATGCGATCACGCTGAGTCAGAATCTTCGCTCGATTTGCCCGCATAACCTCTAGACTCTTTGGCGACAGCGCCGAGATTGCCAGCGCGGACGCAGGAGAGGAGATGTTGTACGGAGCCTTTAGGTTATTGAGCAACTTCGTGATAGGTGGGCTGGTGAATGCTACACCCAAGCGTATACCAGCCAGGCCAAACGCCTTGCTCAGCGTCTGCATGACAACCAGGTTCGGCCATTCCGTCACCCATTTGGCGAGCGAGCTACCGTCGGACGCAAAGTCGACATAGGCCTCATCCAGCACCACAACGCCATTCCACGATGGATGCCCCAGTACCTCCCTCAGCGCACTTTTCCCGACCAAATTCCCCGTCGGGTTTCCCGGCGAGCTGAAATACGCCAGCTTAATAGTTGGATCCCGACTGAGCGCCTCGTTGATAGCGTCGGGCCGAAGCGCAAACCCGTTGGCCGTGTCCAGAGCCACTTCCACAACCCTCACGTCGTTGACCTGCGCACATACGGCATACATGCCATAGGTAGGCGGGCATGTGAGGATTTTATCAACACCAGGCGTGCAGAAGCAGCGGAACAGCGCGTCGATGGCTTCGTCGGATCCTACTCCAACAAAGACGTTTTCGGGGCTGAGGGGGCGTTCTATATGGGTGCCAGTATTTCGCAACCTGCAGAGCAGCTGCTTAAGCTCCAATTGATTCCTAAGTAATATGATATTTTTTTAAAAATTAGCCGTCATATATATACATATAGTCCAAGGGATATCTGTAAAGGTCGCCCACTTACGGGTCAGGATATCGATTCAAACCCTTCAACACCATCCCAATATCCCCCTGAGCACCACCACCACCGCTACTATCCGCCGTCGCCGCTACCAGACCAGGGCCATACGCGTTTTCGTTGGCGTCTAGCAGGATATTTCTCCCGTCATCTTTGTAGTCACTACCTAATTAGCCTGTTTAAGAATAAAGAGCCTGTAACATACTCTCTAGCGCAGCGATAGGGCTGGAGCGCAAGGATATTTGGTCGAGCGCATTTTTGGAGATCAAAGGGGGATGATTTTTGAGTCATGGTGGAGGAGATGGAAGGAAAAAAAAAAAAAAAAGTGGGTATGGTGGGGTAAAAAGTCGCGGGACATGAAAATATCATGTTCAAGTACGTGCATCCTTGTGTAGCTTGCGCCATCCCTGAATTTGTAATACTGATTGCACGACCAAAACTCCTACGTTCTAACGCAAAGTCACTAGGACAGGAGTAAGAGGTCTAATATAAAAGCTGATATCGCTATGCTCACATTGCATCCATCGCTGGGGGCCTCCAGAAAGTGTAGTGTACATATATGAGTGACAATCCCACTGATGTACCGCAATCTGATTGTACAGAATAAAAAAAAAATTCCTAAAGCAAATCTCTCATGCAAATGTTAGGGATTTCAACTGTTTGAAAGCCTGTCGGTTTCGGCATCTACGCCATCTTGCGCGACAAATGTCTCGTCCATGTCCTCCGCTGTAAAAGCCGCTGCTAAGCCACTATCCACGACGCCCTTTTCGTGTGTTATTCTTCTCCAGCCAGATGGCTCTGCTGTGTCTGCCACAAACTCCATGGTAGGGAACTTTGTAGTGTTAGCTCCCTGGGACAAACGAAAGATTGGTCGCAAAAAGACTCACATAGTGTTCGTTCTTCTTAATCGTAATCACAAAGGGGATATTGTCAAACGTCCTGACTCTAACGCGGAAGTCTACATGCCATGTATTAGACATAGAAACCGTCTGCGAGCTCGTAGGCTAAAACTCACATGTATTATCTGGGATCTTGGAAACCTCCCTAAGGAACGAGTCAAGATCTAGTGTCGGAACACCGTTAACCGCCAGAATGAAGTTAGTAGGCACTAGCGCATACTGATACGCTGGGGAGCCTCTCGTCTGACAGAAAATTAGAACTGACAGTAAAATACGAGACAGGGGAGAACCTACCCGGGCCGATACGTAAACTTCCGAGTGTAAGACGCTAATCTGTTGTCTAACGGCATGGTGAGGTCGGTGTAGAATAGCCCCACAAAATATGACTGCACGGTTGGTCTCCAGGTCCTCAGTTGGCACAGTGGGTACCTGGAGTCTTATCTCCTCACATTTTCGAACGACAACTACGTCAAGGACATCGTGGTCATACATGATATCTAGCTCAGAGACGCGGGTGATGATCTTTCCGTTGATGGAGAGGATCACATCGCTCTCATGGAGATATTGTGCATGTCCACACTCGACCTTTCGAATCATGAATAACTGGTGGCGTTCTGGATTGCTTTCTTCCACCTTACGAATCCATTCTAATGGGAACTTAGCATTATGACTTGGGAGGCCACAAAGGACGGGTCACGGATGCTATACCTTCAGAAACGCCCATAATCCTTACTTGGCTCATCTGCATTATATGTAACTCAACATTCAAAATCCTCAATTTTGGGGTGACGCCCTGCTGAATCTGTTTGACTACCGGTAGCAACGTTGGGGTAGCAAGACCGAGGTGGTATTCAATGTCCTTGTTCGTATGCGACCGTTCCCCGAGGTATGTCAGCCAAAGGGCTTGAACCGTTCCATCCTCGCTGACGAGTACGCCACTACCGCACTGGCCGCTGAGATTCGTGTCAACAGTGATGGCGTCGACATTGATTGCCCGGTACCTAGGGGCTGCGGCATTTGCTGGGATGGCGACTGTTGTAATATCCGTGACCGTAGTTTTTGCAACGACCACTCTTAGGTTTTGGTTGAAACCAAGGAAGATAGCTGGCGCTCCCTGCTTAATATGCTCTGAGCTCAATTTAGCGCTCTTGACAGGTGCCTGGACCAGCGAGGGGTCGTATCGGATAATAGCGTAATTCTGCAAAGGATGCATAAAGAGAACTTTGCCCTCCACGATTATAGAATCAGCAACTGTGACAGTAATATCACAGAGGTCATAGGGGACTATTGCTCGCGAGACCACAACATGGCCCTTCTCCGCATCGATCACCAAGCCACACCCTATTTTACGAGCTCGGGGAAAGCCGTCCAATTTGACAGGCATGGTGCACGATATCCGTACAAAACTCCGGACAACATCCACAGCGGCAGGGTGGCTGACGCTATCAAGGCGTATGAAACTAGCTTTTCGGGGTACCGCCGGGGTCGGAGGCAGAGCATCAGCCAATTCGGAAAAGTCCCACACCCCGGTCACATCGTTGCGGATGGCCATTCTCATTTTACTCGTCCAATGCCGATCGATGTAGAATATCGATGTATGCATGGTATGGAGGTCCCGAAGGTGGCGGTAAACTACGACGACTCGAGCGCGATCTACATCTCTTAGTAAATCCACACTAGGAGATTGTGACTTCCAACCCACCTGGAATAGCCTTCATAACCTCAATGAACGCCCTTAAGTTTGGCGTTTCCTTTTGATCTACCGACTCGATCATCCACCCACGGTCTGTTCCGTCAAATCTAAACGATCCCGACGGCTCACAAACATAGACACCGCGGACCGGAATCGCATACAGCCTAGCTTGTTGGTATGAAAGATCATGAAACGCAGCCCCGCACACTGCAACAAAACGGTCTGGAGTAATAGCGTGAAGATCGCCGACCTCCAACTCCACCTCAATGTTCTCCCCTCCACGCTGTACCAGAAGCTTCACCTTTTGACCAACCGAAGAATCCAATATCTCGTCTAGCCAAATGAACTTCGTCAATAATTCTCCATTAACCTTAATAAGAATGTCGCCTTCTTCAATACGCAGGTGAGACGGTCCTTCCGGCAAAATCGTCTCCGCTACAAGCATTCCAATCTCTTTTGGGAAACTGGCCCGAACAGCAGCTTCCGATTCAGGGGTAAGACCTAATCTTCGGCATTCATCAAAGGGCTTGATAAGCCATTGACATTGGATTGTTCCTCGAGTGACTGCTTCCCCCCGCTGGATACATTGTAGGGCTCGCAGCGGTCGGTCCAATGGTAAGAAATAATCCGTGGCAGCTGAGAGACGTAATTAAAGACATGACAAACAGGGGGGAATCTCTGGAATCAACCTTCTGTGCTGCCTCCCGCTTGGAGGGCCACTGCATAGCCATCGATATTGACTACGGGGCTTCCGGAGCTCCCGCCACTAGCCGAAGCAGCAGCTTGAATGTAGTTTGTGTCTATCTACAGTTAGCAGCTGAGAAGCTAGAGAGCCATTCCGAAGGCGTACTAAAATCGTTATAGCCCTCGCCGTAGTCAGGCGCATTGCGATCTATTCGACTAATAATGCCTGACAATATGCTGAGCTTTTCTCCTGCGTCGTTGCCGACAACCCTGATCTCAGACCCGACTCCTATTCTTCATCAGCCAGCGTTTCTCTTCAACATACACCATTAAACGAACGTGCAAGATCTGGTCTTAATTCCAGCTCAGCCACTGGCATGTACTTGATCGCTTTCGGGTCGAATCTGAGAAACCCGAAGTCATGTATCGGGTCGCGGTAAACTGCATAGACGTCGCACTTGAGATCCAGTCAGCTTGAATAAAATATTAGTTTATATAGAAGTAACTCATACTTCTTCGTGGTTGTCAAACACGCAATGGCCCCAGAAAGGCCCTGCACCAACAACGTGGCGGTTTGTGATGATATAACCCTTCTCGGAATCGACCACGAACCCGGTGGCTTCGCTCGTGGTGGCAGAGTCTGTATCAAAAGAATATGTTTGGCAGAATCTGATGGATACGACTCTTCGAACGACTTTCTCGATTGTATTTTGCCATTCTGCAGAATCTGCCGCGCCAGATGTGATTGCCAAAAGTCGAGCTTCATCGCCACCTATATGATCAATGTCCATTTCAAACAGGGCTTCACCTTCCAGAGTATCCTCATCCGCCACGAGTTCAACAGCCTCTGCCTTCATTTGTTTCGTTGGACGATCTAACAGAGGCGACAAGGGCTGCTTCCGTTTCCCTCGTACTTGATGGCCGATATCCATCTCGAGAGTGCAAAGCGAAATCTCTCGCACCTGCGATGAAGGAGGCGTTTTGGAGCCGCCCGCAGGGTTATGCAGTGTAACAATGGCACGCAATTGCTGGTGAGACCAAATTACGCAGTTGCACCACTAGTTCCGAGCCGAACGAGGATTTATGGGTCTCGAAGGGGATAGGCAGAGGGAAAGCGATAAATCTCAGGCGCGTAATGAATGCGACTCCTTTAAGCCGGTACGCTTTGACAGTGGGATGCCTGAAATGGAGGAAATGAGGAAGGGACAAATCGTGATTGAACTTCCCCCCCCCAGCTGCACGGGCCGCAAAGATGAAAAAGTGACGGTTATCACAGAAGGCAGTTGGTGTTCAAGGACGGAGCAGGGCAACGCGTTTTTTTTCCCCGGAAAACTTCGCCAAGAGTTTGATCCACCTTCTGCAACGGTTGTAAGTTTGACAGACGAACTAGCCCTGGGAGCCACGAACGTGGGGTCCGGCCCGGATCACTCAATAATTTCTACACCTATAGGGTGTTCATCCCTCTACGTGAGTCTGGGTCGAAATATTCCCCGCAGTCCATCGAGCCAAGGTTGTCAAAGTCTCTGTGGAAACTAGACCTCCAGCCCCTCAATCGATGACCCGGTAGAACACAGCGTTGAGACAACTCAGTGGTGAGGGGCACCCTCGAGTAGTACCATCAGTGCAGGTAGTATTCAATGCGGACGATATACATTCTACTAAAAATTTAAATGGGAATATCACCATGTTGCATTGCGGTTTCACCTATTGCCGTTGCTGGCAATTTATCCCCGCATCATTGGACTGCTGAGTCAGCAACTGCAAGCTCCCTTAAATGCCTTCCAACTGAGTTATCTTCCTCCTTGTGAATTCTAATACTATTCTGAAATTTTGGGTCATATTGCATATTTCGCCGTCCATTCTCGAGCCGTCGCCTCGAAAGATGCCGGGTCTGTCTCGTAATCGCGAGCAATTTCGGGAACGAGGCGGCAATCCGGATGCGGTTCCTGTAAACATCTGTATATAGAGATGAGAACTAATGTGATTTCCATTAGCGAAGGCCGTTTGTCGGAGCCCTAGTTTGGGGGTGTGTGAGTACCTTTTGAAATCGTCAAGGCCGGGCTCCACTGGTCACCCAATATATCGTGATGGTAGGTGCACATTATCCCGTTGCAGTTGATGTTCGGATGGTATATTCGCGTCGTGAAGCCCACCCTTGGTGGCTTGAATGGGTAATCGGTCGGGAAATGAATGGCTACAAAGAACACCCCACCCGCATATGGCGAGTCACTCTGAAAGGAGAAAAGTCGGCTTCTGCACCTTAGCGGGTTCACTGTGAAGTAAACTGACCGGTCCCATCACGGTCCCCTGCCAGTAGAACTAGGTTCACGTTAGGGTTCGTGTAGTAAATTCCTGGACTGACAATATATACCATGTCATCCCCAATAGGCCCGGCGGAGCAAAATTCCAGCGGGTGACGACCTAAGTCGGCCAGCTCCCTGTTTATCCTCTTCAGAGCCATCGTCTGAAGCGCCAGATGCAGTCGTCGGGGCCGCTTCTGAAGGGTCTTCGACGCACCACCTCTTAGATACTTAGCAGGCTTAGAGTCGACGATGGGCTACAAGTTAGTCTGGTGATCGATATCAGAGTCTTGTTGATTAAGATTAGCAGCTGAGAAGCCTTTAGATGTTTGCATCCGCTTAGCAAAAATCGTTAAGTGGCTGCGGGAAGGAAATGCCCCATTTCAATTTATCCAATGGGCTATAAGCGATTGCACCACGGAGGAATGGGAGATACAATTAATCCCCACCCAATCAGGTATCACAAGCGTCTAACAATACTAGAATCCCCGAAAGCTGCTCTCGCTTCAAGGGGCGAAATACGAATCTCACGGATGATTGGAGAGATATAAAACCCGAATCTGTTTTATATGCCCTTGTGGCACAATCGCTTATTGAACAACTTACCTCTAGTCCTGGGAAAGAGGCTAGGGAAAGGTCACTACGGGAACTATCGAGCACTTGACCTATTGAGTCCGCGCAAAACCACAACCCTCAGTGTAGCAACTACACCAAAAAAAAAGACGTAGCAGTTGCACATCCTCACTTAGTCAGCCGGGTGAGATTAGCCACTCGATGAGTTGGGCGCGCGAGTCGCCGAGTCGAGTACAACTCCAACGAAGTAGGGTGATGCCGCCTGGGATGCGACGTACGGGATCGTCGACCGTACTTTTGGCCGCCAGCAAGGAGGTGAGAAACCCCACCTCACCACTTTCACACATCCCTCCGGCATTCGTTAGTCTTTACTGCCATCTCGTATTTACATGACTGTTCCTTTCAAGATTCAAATCTGGAGCAATAGCATGTGATATTCACGCCCAACCCCAAGAACATACAATATCACATGCTATTGGGACAGTCAATGGTTTCGTTCAGATACTCTGAGGTCCACTGATATTATGCCTTCAAACGCGTCACCACTCCCCCTCACGCAGGATTGTCGTTTCAATACAAGCTCGTGGAGAAGAGTAGCTAAACCAAAACTTTTTGTGTATCAACAACCTCCTTTTGCATTCTTCTGGTTTTTTTGCCATAGTACGAACAAACCCCGCTGCCCCGCTTCCTTAGCCCGTGGACTGGATCATGAAACTTATCGGCTTGGTGATATGTCCATTGCTTATTACCTGCGCAGTCTTCCATGGTGAGAGGACACCGCACTTCCATGATTGGCCCGATTTCTGATTTTGATGAATCTAGTATGTGGGACCGAAGCTCCACTGTCGCCCTTTGAGGTTGGTAGTGCACCTGCAGGGAAGCGCGCATTGCCAAATGCCCCAAGTGGATATACACCTAGAGGAGGTAATTGTCTGAGCGACCGCCCAACAATTCGCAGTGCAAAAGACCTCTCTCCAAACGAGACATCCTGGCTGGAACTCCGAAGAAATAACACCTATGATCCCATACGCGGTCTCCTCAAACGGCTCAACATCACCGGCCTTGATACATCATATATTTCCAACCTCGCCCAAAACGGGTCTGAGTTACCAAATATCGCTATCGCCTTTTCGGGTGGTGGCTGGAGAGCCCTGATGAATGGTGCTGGCGCATTGCAGGCATTCGATAGCCGGACTGGCAATTCAACATCAGCGGGACAACTCGGTGGACTCCTGGAGGCCACCACTTATCTCGTAGGGCTCAGTGGTGGATCGTGGCTTGTAGGATCTGTTGCTGTCAGCAATTTCTCCTCGGTGTCTTCGATTTTGAGCGGTACATTTGGGCCACTGTGGGAGTTTAGTAACTCAATCCTCAAAGGCCCAGAACAGATTGATACTAAAGAATACTACAATGAGATTTACGACAATGTCACCGGAAAAAATGATACCGGGTTTAATATCTCAATTACAGACTACTGGTAAACCCCCCCAAAGTGTATATGAATGGTTAACTATTCTGCTGACATCTCAGAGGGGACGTGCACTATCATACCAAATGATTAATGCAACTGACGGTGGGCCATCCTTCACATGGTCTTCAATCTCGCTCGACCCGCAATTTTTAAGTGGTTCAGTACCCATGCCGATAATAGTGGCGGATGGCCGTGCACCAGGGGAACTACTTATCCCGACAAACACCACGGTATACGAGTTCAACCCATGGGAACTTGGGTCCTTTGATCCAACAGTATATGGCTTTGCACCACTTGAATTTATTGGTTCTAATTTCTTCGGAGGAATCCTCCCTTCCAACGAGAGTTGTGTCCGCGGATTCGACAACGCTGGCTTTATCATGGGCACGTCCTCTTCTCTATTCAATCAGTTCTTTCTACAGATCAACAACACCGATATTCCCCCCGCTCTTAAGAACTCTCTGTCAAAAATACTCTCCAATATTGGAGAAGCGAACAACGACATTGCAGACTACACTCCCAATCCCTTCTACCATTACAACAATGCTACAAACGTATATGCCGGTTCCAAACGCCTCACGCTCGTCGACGGCGGCGAAGACCTCCAAAATATTCCATTACAACCCCTCATCGAGCCCGCCCGTCGCGTTGATGTCATTTTTGCTATTGATAGCTCTGCCGATACAAAGTATAACTGGCCAAATGGCACCTCTCTCGTCGCCACGTACCAGCGCAGTCTCAATGCATCTGGGATCGGAAACGATACCGCCTTTCCCGCCATTCCTGACCAGAATACCTTTATCAACAAAGGCCTGAATACCCGACCCACCTTCTTCGGCTGCAACGCCTCTAACACCACGTCTATTACCCCATTAATTGTGTATATCCCCAATGCACCATATTCCTATCAATCCAACGTCTCTACCTTCACGCTCACGTACAGCAATTCGGTCCGCGACGAGATCATCCACAACGGCTACAATGTCGCGACCATGGGCAATGGCTCTGTCGATGCCCAATGGCCTAGCTGCGTTGGCTGCGCGATAGTAAGCCGCAGCTTGGAGCGAACTGGCACAGCTGTGCCGGCTACATGTCAGCAGTGCTTCCAGAAATATTGCTGGGACGGTGCGTTAAACAGTACTCCCCCGGCAACGTACAATCCACAGAACGTTTTGAGTGGAGCTATTGCAAAGCGGAAACCTGGCATGGCATGGATGCTAGTCCTCAGCGCGATGGCAGTATGGATTGTAATCTAACCCAATCCTGCCATGCGATCATCAGATCGGCTTCCACTAGCTTAAGATATCTCTGGCTATGTTCATCTAACCTCCTTTACTCCCCCGTTTGCAAACTCCTTTTTCCCACTAACCCCGGCCAAGGTCCCCTTGGGAAAATAAAAATCAAAAATCAAAAGTTAAGTCTACTATCCTAGTTCTTTACTACACGTTTTCCCCGTTCAGTCCAACCCGAACCCACTCTGGCAAAAGAAAAAAAAACACATCTACCTGTCTATTTTTATTTTTTATTCATTTATCTATCTATCTATTTATCTCTAGTATAGTTTAAAACCCAAACACCACCCCCTGCAATGATAATAATAGTTGGTCCCGTCCCAAGATCCGTGATGTTATAAACAAACAAATAAACAAATAAAATCAAAAGTCTAGGCCCCTCCCTACCTTTTTTTTGGTTTCGAAGGTGCAAGAGCTGAACTAGGTGGACAAAGCTGGACATCACCAGTTGTTGAAAGTCGTTGGTGGCAAGGGGCCATCAGCTTGCATGCAAGGGTTTCAAAGCAAGTTTTCCACTCGACTGCACCATGCACGATACACACACCCAGAGACGACGGACAACATTTGGTCAAGAGGCGCCACCGGGCGCAGAGTGCCTCATTTGGCAGAGAGAAAAATACTCGACGGTATCTGCGCTCGTCAATGTAGAGGCTCCTTTTTTTGGGGGGGGGGTTTCGTGTTTTTCCTGTGGTTGTAAGTGTAAGTGTATGTTCTGGACTCGGCCTGTCGAGTCCTTAGCGACAGTTGGGGGGGGCTCTCTTAACTGAATTTTAGTGGGGCGGGGCCTAAGCGAAGCCTACAGCATAGTCCTATTACTATACTTTTTGGCGCGAGGCTCTGTAGAGGAGTTGCCGTTGGCTCGTGAGACAGTGCAGATATATTTGACGGGTCTGCCCGGTCCTATCGAACGACAAGCCTCATTTTACCTTCGCCTTGCAAAAATTTCACTGGGACCAGACGCGCTCTTGGCCCGGGCTCGATCCGGTCTAGGATTACCAAATCGGACTTGTGGCACCAGTCGATGACCTCGGATTTTGACTACTTCTCCACGCTGCCCTCCAGCTTTTCGCCGGTTCGGACCAGTAGTAGATCGATTCAACCCCGCCCCCCGGTTTGGGCGGTCGGTCTATGGTATCACAGGTGTAGCAGTCCTCGCCCGGTTGCTAAGTAGTTGGTCGTGGAGATGTCTGGCTATTGGCTACGCGATCGCGCCCCTCTGAGTTGTTCCGAGACGTAACGTAGGACATGCACAGAGAGGAATGGTGGTACGGATGTGCGTTGTAACCACGTATTTCCTCCATTCTAACTAGTGGGGAAGTCGACAGAGACAGAGTAAAAGAGCCGCATGGATATATCGGTGGTGGTTTACGAAGGACTATGGGCACAAATCTCGGCAGAAGAGCTTAAAAGCAAATGCCAATTCCCTCACTATGAAGGAAACTCACACAAGCGCGTCAAAAACCCATCCCACTGTCGCAGACAAATATCTCTAGTCACTCGGAACATGGCGCAGTCGCGCCTCTCGCCCGCCCAGCTCACCGATCTCATCCGCGAGTTCGGCAACCAGCTCACAACAAAACTGGCTGATGGAGGGTCCCTGCGAGATCTACTCAACGACAACCTTGGCAAACACCTTACTAGCGTCAACGTCGATTCCCGCACAGTCGACCTGGTTGTAGAGGTGTTGGTCTGGGAATTTGCAGTGGACGTTGCGAGCAAGTTCCCGGCGCGGCTTGCGGATAAACTGAAAGGCCGGGGCGAAACTAGTGTACCGAGCAGACCTGGCGGTGGCGATATTGGCTCTAATCCGCAGAGGGTCCCCCACACTCCACCACCCCAGATACCCAAAACACCAGTGGATGCAAGGAAATAGCGAGGTAAAGCCTAGACTCTCACCCAGAAAATACGTAATACGCGGAACCTTAATTAACTGTGTTCGTCGGATTTCAAAGTGACTAGCAAGGACACCGTCGGTCATTTTCTACGGGGCGGGATAGTGATGTTCGTGGGTAGTCATGGGGAAGGTGTTTGTATGCTTGCAGGACGCCTTGTTGTTGCTGCGGCACTTGGCTAGAGTTTTCTTATGATGGAGGTGCAAGGGTGTGGGTTGTTTCGCGGTTTAGTCTAGCTCTAATCGATGCGTTGATTCACATTGCTAGTCCCGTTAGTAGAGAACACTTTGGAATATATCGCTGCAGGATAGAATAGTCCGGAATTGTCTGCTTCCCTCTGATCGTGCCTTGTAGATTGACTGGACTACGTCGTCTGGCAATCTAGAGCAGCCAAGAACAATTTAATCAACTAGAACCCAATTGACAAAGTTAGCCCGCGTGAGCCTTATATACTTTCCGTATACAAATCAGAAGGTAGATGGTTGTATACTCACATAACCAGTGTACAAGTCATCGTTTTCACACTTCCGAAATATCTCTAGCGTCTTGTCCAAACTGTCTGTAGAGCAGTACACCATATCTTCCAACTCTCTATCGGCTTCGAGCTCTGTGAGGAATTTCTCGGCTCCAGCGTCACCGCCGACTCTAGAAATGAGGAACACTACTGCTGCCTCCCCGAATGTTTGCAGTGTTTTAGACTTTTTGCAACTGATAATAGTGTCTCGCAAGCTTTCCTGGGGCTCGCCTTCCGGCTAACACGCGCGCAGATTGTAAGAATCTCTCCACGCACATATGTACACTCAGACAGAGAGAGTAGATTCAACACATCTCCATAGAGACGCAGGCGGTCAATTAGGCTCACCTTGCCATCAGTAATCATTATCGCAATCAGCGGCCTTCGCAACGTCTTTGATTCCGCCTTTTGGATAACCATAGGCTGAACAATCTTGCTATCGAGAGCTTTCCCGAGCATTGTCCACCAACCAAAGAATCCGACCGCTTTGACTTCCCGTTCAATATCCGTTACAGAGGTGAGGTCGTCTAATTTCCGATCTTTGTTTAAAAATCGAATAGATATGCCTGTATCCTTAAGGATGATTGCGATCTCGGCCACGCGTCGAAGTGTGTCCAGCAACGCTTCTCTGCGTCGTTCTCGCCTCATGGACCAGCTATCATCTGCTTAAGGCTTAGCCGCTGCTTGAACGCAAATACACTGGCAAGAATAATTGGGAGAAGAGAGGGGACCACACCGCACAAAATCACAAAGTCGTACAGTGCGAGCTTGATAAGTCCTGGTTTGTCGTCTGGGTCTAACCCGAACTTCGTAACTACCTCTTCGGCTTGAGGCACAAATCTTTCCACCAGTATCTTTACAACTTGGTCTTTGGGACCGAAAAGTTCGCCTAGTTTGTTTTCTCTTACATACTCTTCGACTTCGTTATGAAAGTCTTCAATCGTTTGTGGTAGTGGGCTGGTTCTGGGACGCTTTTTGGATCTAAGTTTTGGGGTGGGCAGTGGGATGGCAGGCGCTGGGATGACCGGGACGGGCATTAGGATGAAAGGCGTTGGGAGGGGAGGCGTTTCTAGAGGTGGTGGGTCGGCGGGAGGTTGGATGTGAGTAGAGATACGTGCTGGTTCTCTTTGATCGCTCGACTCTATCACTAATGATCCAAATACCGTTAGGGGAAACTGAACAGGCCTCTTCACATAAGTAGAAGGGTACTGGCTTTGTTGCTTTAACGCGCCTTCGTCTAAAACTATCTGTGGGGTCTCCGGGAGGTGGTTTTTTTGTAGCCTTTTACCAAGCTCTTCTGGGAATTTCGCCACGATATCAAGCAGAAGTTGGTTAACTACCTCCCCTATTACCGCCAGAGCAATTTGACCAACATCAAGCTGGGGAGTGCCTCTGGCGAAAACCTTCTGGTCAAGGCTGCATTCGAGCAGGAAGTTCAGGTCATCTTTCGTAACTTTTGACGCCAGCAGAGTCGTGAACATGTGGGCGATCTCGTCCGAGGGGATCGCAGACATGCTTTTGCTAGCAAAATATCTGCGTTGCGGTGTTTGTTTCCGGTTGGAGTGAGATGCGTTTCGTAAGACCATCTTGGCGCGTTGACGTGGCGTTCCCCGACGTGCCACAATACTTTTGTAATACGCTGTGCAACATATCTTCCTGCCTTACACAATACATGTACACGATAAAACATCCAATTCTCATGTAAGGAATCGGCGAGGTTAGATGCCTATGAACCCATGCTAGAATTATTCTAGATGCAATTACCCCAAGGGCGTCCGGTATTTACATGCGTGGAAGGAAATATGATTTACGGCTCTAAACTGGAAATAGGCATTCAGGTAAATGCCCACGCACTCAAACCCTGACCACAAGAAAGGGCACGACTTGCGGCAAAACCCCCAATCTCTTCCGTTCTCGATGCCGGGGGTGTCTCCGGTTATCGAGTATGGCGTACGGGCAGTCTTCTCTGATAGGAGCAATACACTTCCTATCGTTCGGGACGATGGGCGGGGTGCAATAAACCCTCCAATATGGAAGCGGAATGGGGCGTTGATGTGACAGCTCGTTCAGCAATACCGGGGTCTGTGACGTGTCCCCTTTATAAGATTAGCCACCTTAAGTAGGTAGGCCTGGGTAGGGGTTGGTATAATCGAAGCTCCTAGGAGACCATATAGCTATCCTGAAGCCGACGGTTGAATATGCCACAGAACCTCAAGCCTACCACTTTTCGGGCCTGCAACATCTGCTCCAGGACCGACGCTGATAGTATAAAAACAGCAATCCTCAGGGAAGCGCTAGACGAGGACCAGACGATCGATATCGCGATAGCACTTGTTCCATCCTGCACTGACGGTGGTGAATCACAAACCGCCCTGATCCACTTTACCCCTCATCCTCCTCGCTTCCTCAACCAACTCCCACTGGGGGGCGAAGATCAACTAGAGGTTGATAATACGGACGTAAATATTGACCGAGACTTCTTTGGGCTAACCCAGCTGTATCCCACTGGTGGGGGGAAGATCGTTGCTGAGTAAGCCACAGGGTAGAAGATCACCACGGAACCGGACACTGATGTGTCATTAGCATTGTAGCTGTCACTGGGCTCGATGGCCATGCGTATGGTTCGTGGAGAGGGAGAGGTCGTTTTAGGAGAATGTGGCTCCGGGACTTCCTCGCCCAAGACCTGCCAAATTGTAGGACAATGATATATGGATACAACTCAAAACTCCAGAGCCACGGCATTCACTCGATTAGAGATTATGGTAGAGATTTTCTGAATGAGCTGAAGGCCGCAAGGCGTTCTCGAGAGGTAAAAAGATATCTCTAAGACTGATAACTGGTACGCTTGCTGACAGCCGCTAAAACGAACCATAGGAAAGGGAGCGGCCGATAATATTTATTGGCCACAGTTTCGGCGGCATCATCATTGCTCAGGTCAGCGTAGCCTTAAGTTTAGCAGTTAACCTAAAGTTAACAAAATGTCGCCTAGTCGCTTGTAAAAGCTAAGCAAGACGACGACATTGAAATACGTTCTATAGTCCAAGCTACATACGCGGTAGTCTTTTTTGGCACGCCGCATCGTGGTCTTTTTACTGAAGACCTTATCAGTATTATCCAAACGGAACGGGCGAATCTCATCCAAGAAATCAATCAGACCACTAACTGCATCACATCAGAGCTAGAAAGCTTTATCAATCTGGCCGCGCAGTTGAAGATTTTGTCATTCTATGAAACGCGCCAGACCCGCAGGATTGTAAAAGTAACTATGGCTTGAACCCCCGTTACCACGCAACCAGGGGTTAACCCGCTATTAGGGAGAAGACGGGAGCCTGAGCAGGGCCGGGGAATACATCACTTCTGTGAATGAAAATTCGGCGTTACTCTACCTTCCCCAAATGCTCGAGGAGAAGATCCCTGTTGAGAGCGATCATTCCAACATGGTGAAATTCAACACCCGTGGAGATCGGACATACATGAGTGTCCTTGCTCACCTGAGAAGATACCTTGAGGCCGCACCAGTGGCTGTCACTAAACGCCTTGGTATGTAACGCCCCTGACTAGATCATGCTGGCCCAGCGTTCTGACGTGTGTGGATAGACCGCGAGTTTGCGAATGTGTCATTGGCAAGGGAAGATAGGAAAGACCAACAAGACCTGGAAGATTTTTTGGGGGAAGTCGGATTCTCGCTTCAAAGTCTCGAACACAATGCCCCGGAAGCTCTTGCTCAAGCGGCCGCCAAGGGGCATCCCGGGGCAGTCCGACTGCTTCTCGAGAAGGCTAACCCAAATTTCTGTGGTAAAGACGGAGAGACACCTCTGACCGGAGCAACCAAGCACCGTCACGGGGAAGTAGTAAGCCTTCTCTTGCAGGAAGGAGCCCACCCAACAATGGGAAGCAGGGACGGAACTACGCCATTGCACGCCGCGTCAAGCAAAGGCTACACAGATTTGGTGAAACTGCTGCTGGAGAACGGAGCGGACCCGAATGCCACGGAAAATAATTGGGACACGACTCCGCTCCACGAAGCCGCCTGGGGCGGCCACCTCCCTATCGTGATCCTTCTTCTTCAGCGCGGAGCGAAAGTGAATGCCCCAGCTAAATTCACAGCCAACACCGCCCTCTACCTCGCCACCCTCAACACTCATGAACTTATCGTCCGCTACCTCCTCCTCGCAGGTGCCTCCCCCCTAACCCGCTGCAAGCACCGCCGCACAGCCCTCCATGAAGCCGCCTTAACCGGCCATCTCCCCCTCATCCACCTCTTCCTCTCCTGCCGCGCTGACCCCAATGCCGCCGACAAAAGTGGAAACACCCCGCTACACTGCGCCGCCTACGCAGGCCACGACGCGGCCGTGCGCATCTTAGTAGAACAGGGGGCTGATAAGGAGGCTAAGGGAAGTGGGGGCGCGACGCCACTGTATGAGGCGGCAAGCAGGGGGCATAGGAGTGTAGTCTGGTACTTGCTAGAGACGGGTGCGGATGTGCGGGCGAGGACAGAGGAGGGGAGGTCGGTGGTGGAGGGGGCGGAGGGAGGAGGTTGGGAGGATGTGGTGAAGTTATTGAGGATTAAGGAGGAGGTTTTGGCTAGTGGCAGACAAGCGGGGGAGATTGGGGTTGGGGGGATGGGAATGGGGAGGGGGGGGGATGCAGGGAGTGGAAGGGGGAGGGAAGGGGATGCGGGAAATGGAAGGGGGAGAGGGAGGGAAAGGGGTGGATTGGTAGGGTTGCTCGGGGGAATGAATTTGGGAGCTTTTTTTCCTTAGTGTGGGGGTTTTCTTTACATATTTCCGGGAGAGGAAGTAAAGCATATTTTGACTGCGTGCCGGCTGTGCATTGGAGATTGAATTTATCTTTGGAAAGAGGGAGATTTGGTTGAGTGGATTTCGTGTGGAACCGAAATGTGGGGGTCTTCTTGGGCGGGTTGTTTGCTCGTTTGTTCGTTTTATTTCGTGGTGTGTAAGTCGAGATTCGGCTGAGCGAGGAAGAGCAGATTTGCAGACCAGGGGAATTCGCTTTGATGGTTTTTGCGGGTAAACTAGTTATTACCATATGAATTACGGCGAGCAAATTCATCACAAATCCCAAACATCTCAACGATGCTGGATTCCGGCGTCATTCTATCTCCAGCAACCTTTCCTAGATAGTCCACAGCCTCGAGATCAACCAGATACTGTGGAGGCAGGATCTGAGCCCGGGCGATTAGCTAGAATTCTTGGCGCGGGTAGCTTACCTACCTCGCTGCCGCTCGTTTTTCCATAGTATGTAGGCACACGAACGAGAACATTGAGCATACTACTCGCCGGCACCGATTCCCTCCACAACACCTACCGACCTATGCTACGGGAAAACAAGCGGCAGCGAGGTAAGAGCGTATATGTCGGTGGGAAGTCAGCAAAAGCTCAGTGAGAAATTGCCGATGCCAAGCAAAAGGTTTTTCCGTTACCACAGCAGAAAAAACCTTTTCTAAAATATAAATACTTCAACATATCCCTTCATAATTAAGAATATTCTCTCACCTTCATATGATAACAGAAAACTTCAGAAAGTATTTCAAATATATTTAAAAGTAAAGAAATGAATATAAGATATATCTCAAAATAAATTAGAAATATATTAATAAATTATTAGAAACTAAATCAAACTTCTAAAGTAATAAATACCAAAAATATTTTTAAATAAATTATTAGTTTATCTAATAGATATCTTTAAAGTTAATATATTTAACTGTTATCAAGAAAAATAATTTAGCTATTGAGTCAATAATTAATTGTAATACAATTCCTGAATATCCAAAAACTTCTATTAATGGAATTGTATATATTATTAATACCAATAATATGGAGATTGATAAAATGAAAAATATAATGAAAAATATAAGTATTAAATTGAAAATTGATTTTTAATATATTATTAGATACAATATTGTAATTTAAATACAAAAACTCAAAACAACTACTTAATACATTTATTATATTTGAGTAATATTTTAATAATACAATTAATATATTATTATATAGGGGTCAAATTATGTCAATATATTAATAAAATATTATTTGATTTTAATTATATAGAAGTTAGAGAAGAATTATAGTATTCAATATTTTTACAAACTTCAAATATAGATACTGTAAAGGTAGAACTTAAGCTGAGTGATTAGTTAGAGTTCTTGGCATAGGTAGCTTATCTACCTCACTACTACTCATTTTTCTGTAGTATTGAGGCACACGAAGTAGAGCATTGAGCACCCTACCCACTAGCCTCGATACTCTCTACAATACTCAGTTAAAAAACTTTTCTAATCAAGAAAGGGTATAAAGGTATTTTAATAATATGAAACTTATTTAAAATCAATTATTAATGAATTATAATTATTATTAGTCAATTCTCAAAGCTTTTCAAAAAAAGACTTCTTGTTAAATTCATTATATTAGGAGATCTAAGTTTTAAAGATCAAAATCAATGATATAATATCTAATAAGAATACTTTTTAAATATATTGTTAAGTAATTTAAAAGAATATTGAAGGTTCTCATATCTATTACATTTTATGTAATATTGCAATACTCATAAATTGAAAATGATATTACAATCAATATATTAATCTATTAAATAATATTGATATCAATTACTTGCAACTTCTACTCAATCATGAAGTAATTTATGAAAAAAACAATATAATTTGATACAATTAAATAAAGTATAAGAAAAAACCTATAGTATATATTGTTATTTTTTTAAAATAAATTTAAAATATATTGCCAATTTATAAAATATCAATCATGTTCAAGAATTAGAATTACTAGTTTCTATTATGAACATAAATTTTAGGTGATTGGAAAGTGCAGTTAAATTACTTCTATTTGATGATATAAAACTAATAAAAGAAGAGAGGTTTTCTAGGAAAATACAGAGTTTATATATATATGTAAATATGTTTTGAGTCTTCTTTTGTATGCTTGTAAAGCTGCTGTTTCTATGACAAGTACTAATTCACATATGCTAGAGTACATAGACTATGATATGCAAAGGTAGTTTGAATAAGATTTGTGGATAGAGTAATAAACTTATGAGATTTATGGTGGCTTGTAGAGGCTTATGTTATAAGCCTCATGAGCTCATTGTAAGGCTCACGAACCTCATACAAGTTCGTAAGCCTCTATGCAAGCCTTGACCATGTGCGATAGTATATAAGCCCATCTATGAGCCTCATTGCAAGCACCTACTACAAGTAACATAGCTTGCAGGCTCAATCTCAGGTCTAACCTCATTACAAGCCTAACGGCTTGTCATTATTCTGCAGATTCAGGCATCGTAACGTCGTCCAGTTTGAGGTACCTAAATTGAAAGTCTGAGAGCTATTCTTTCATATATATATATAATGGCATGCGGGCTATATATGCACGGGTCGACAGGTTGGCGCATAGGGTAACTCAAGGGGGTTATTGAACTGTACCCTGTATATAGTCGTCTCGCTGGCCTCAAGGGCGAGGCTAGTGATCAGTTCTTTAAGCTATTAGAATCGAGCCTCTGCCTATGTTCCACATCTCATAACCGCTTCTATATCGCAACCCGACATGTACCCGAACCCCCTAGCTAGCCAACCTCAAGCGTAGGCCCAATTATAAACCCAAGTCGCTAAGATGCACACCCAGCAACTGGCCAGCGTCACATTACTACAAAGTCCTCAGGAGACTGCTTCTTACAATATATAAACTTAAAATCTCCCTCTGAACCTCCTCAATTCTCTAGCTTTGAATTGTCAAATAGAAGTAGTCTAACTGTGCTTTTCAAGTAACTAGATTCTATATTCATAACAACTTATGGCACTAGTTTGTGATAGTTTTCATAAATTATAAAGTGATTTTTTGTCATAAACTTAGATTTTAGATGCTTGGAAAGTGCAGTTAGATTACTTTTATTTGATAATACAAAGCTAAAGAAGAGAAAAAATTAAGAGGAGATATTAAGTTTATATATATATAGGCAGAATGCCTCTTGAACCTCAGTTCAGACACCTTGAGTTACTTAAGCTATACTGGATAAGATTAAGCCAGCCAGCTATACTATAAGTAGTAGAGACTTGAAGTGAGGCCCATAGATAGGCCTATCAGTGATGGGGTTTATTTAAAGCTCGAATAGTAGTGTGTGAGCTCAGAAAAGATTTATAAGCTATATAATGAACTCATGTGGCTTGTAGCTCTTTAAACATAATATTGTTAATATTTTAATACCAAAAAATCTTAATAATTATTCTTGGATATTATTATTATTATATAGAATTTACAAACACCCTCCATCACTTCCTACAAAAACTTCAATATGATTTTTAAATAGATTAATATCTATATTATAAAAATCAAATATATGTAATTTCACTATTGACATGTAATAATATTAAATATTATTAAAAATATATTACTAATTTATTTAGTATGCTTTTTATAAATTTCACTTTTATGGATATAGGTACCTAAAAATTATGATAGATCTATTACAAATCTACATATATTAGAACCTAGTTGAGTAGTTGCAGATGCTCGTATGGGGTTACAATTAGATGGTTGTTTCAATAGGGTTATGAACTAGAGGTTCATATATGTGTTCGAGATTTGTAATGTATATAGTTGGTTTATTCTAACGATAATCCATATACAATAGATATTTTGACCAATGAGATTGCAAGAAGCATCCTTATTGGTTTCTTAATAGGTTCGTGAGCTATAAACCTTGATAATACAAACAAGGCTCATTCCATAGTCTGAACTCTCATAGCTCTATTATATTATTCCCCCTCCCCTCCTTTAAAGTTACGAGCTCCTACGAGCTGCTCCTCTGCATTGTCCCTTTCTGTGATTGTTATAGTTAAGGAGATGTCTTGGTTTGTAAGGCGCTGACAATGAGGCTCCCAAAAGGAGACTCTCAGTGGCGTCGAACTGCCCAAACCGCTTATGGCTTCCAGAAGCCTCTACGACGTCAGTCCTCCGCGTCAACAATGAGACCGCCAGCAAGCAACCACAAGCATCCTCCGCAAGCATATAACGTCAAGCGTATCCAGACGCACGACGGAAACAGTTCCTATCGGACAAAGACATCGCTACGAAAGTAGCACATCTACAAATACCCTATTGACAACATCTCCGTTACCAGCAGAAGTCAGGACAATAGGTGTATAGCTATGAGGCAAGGTAGCCGGCGTAGAGCCGGTGAAATCATGTATTTAAGCAACTCGCTGCCCATAGTAGAATGGGCAGCGATTAGTTCTTCTTCTAAGTTACAATACTAAGAGCACTCCTGCTAATTACTTCTTTACTACCATGATAACATATTGCCTCTACGAACGCATTACTACTGCGCTATGCCGGAACTACTCCATCGTTACTATAAGCTGTCACACTGCCATATCTCCCTAAGACCCGCGCTACGGTTCTTACATGGTTCGAGCATTGTCTTCTGCTCATAGTGTTTGTTATATTCAACTTATCTTTGATGGTGTTTATGGTTCTGATTCTCGAATTATGGGCTGGTTCTTAGTTTATATTCCTGGTTCATACTTGGTTTTCAATTTTACTTGAGTGTTGGTTCCGTGGTATCACCGTTTTTGATGTTGTAGTTTCTCATGGTTGTTCATGATTCTAATTGGAGCCCTCTCTGGGTTCATTCTTTATTTTTTTATATTTACAAGCCCGTTTGATGTTCTCATTATCTTATTCTTAGTTCTTGAGTCATTTGTTATATATGTTTGGTAGTTATTATAGTGATATGAATCATAAATATTGTTTGTTAGGGGTTGTGCCTTCTACAAGCTTTTTTCGTTCTTCAAGCTTCATCATGAATAACACTCCCATCCATGCTCATACTTTCTTAGCCTCCAAGGCTTTATTTACCCCCTCTGGATCTTTCTGTGGTGTTCATGCTACCTCCTTCTCTCTCGAGCTGTCCTCTGTAGGGCTCATTTTAGTTGTTCCGGCACCACCACTGCTAGCTCATGCTGTCGAGCCTTTTCTCCTTCATCTATGACTTGTTGACAATTTTTTCCAGCTTGCACCTAGGCACTCCTCTTCTCCTCTGGCTGAGTCCACTGGTGCTGTCCAGCTTACATCATGAGTGTAGGTCAATACTAACAGTGATACTGTTCCCTCAGTTTGGTATTAGTGGATTTTTGATACAATGAAGGCCATTGAGGTGATGGGGTCTGATTACCCCCAGAGGTTGGAATGTTCATGCTGTGCCTCCGCGGGTGCCTGTTGTTTTGTGTTTAGGGTGACTACTACCCAAAAGTGTAGTTTTTATATATACAAAACCATATATTATTCTTTAGTAAATTTGTTCTTCTTGATTCTGTTCTTTGCTGACTTAACTTAGGCCACCGCCGTTGCTGGTAGTTCTTGTTCCCTTTTTCCCTCATGCCAAAAGTATTGCGCTTCTATATCCCCCTTATGCGAGCCTGTCTTGTCTCATGCCGCTTGCCGGGTTCAGGAAGCCTCTCCTCCTCTGGCGCCTTTAGACTTCTCTGATGAGTTTTCTTTCCACCTCTCCTCTGCAAGTATTCCCCTTCTGTGTCGGTTGCCAGTTACTAACTATATTTTGTAGCTTTCTCCCCATATTCAAGGTTCTGCCTTTCGGGGTACTTCTGTTCTTCATCTAGATGATGCACTTAGTGGTTTGATATGTTTGGATGAGCGGGAGAGGACAGCTGAGCTTCATGAGAGCTCCACTGGTCTAGTCTCAAGTGGGGTCTCACAGGGTGGTGACCTATCTGATGCTCGTATCAAGCATATAGAAGAGTGTCTTCACTTTCTTAAGTGTAAGGTCGAGTATCAGGCGGCTACTATTGCCCATCTATAGGACCTTTTCTTGGTATCTCGGACTTGTGGAAGCTCTCCTTAGTTCCAGCTTGTCACAAACGTAGATTCCGGGTACTTGGAAAGCAAGATAAGACTACTTCTATTCGACAATTCAAAGCTATAGAAGAGAAGAGATGTAGAAGGAGGCCTCGCATTTATAAATATAAGAAGAGAGAGCTCTTGAACTTGCCATGAACTATCATGAGCCATGCCAGCTATGGTTGGGCCTGCTGTCTATACTACAAGTGGTAGTGGTTCGCGGTATGGTCTGTTCGTAGGTTTGTTGGGTAGCATAGTTAAGGTTCGCATAGAGGCTTGCATCATAGTTACGGCCCATGTAGAGGTTCGAGGGCTTTGCGCGAGGTTCATGGGTCTGGCGATAAACTCATGCAGCTCAATGCGGCTCGTAGAGGCTAGATCAGAGGCTCAGATCAGAGGTTCGTAATACAGCTATGTCTTAGGGTTTTGTTCATTATTGTTTTGTATTTTTCTCTTTGTTTTTATTTTGTGTCGTCTTGTTGTTCATTTTCTTTATATATAGAATTTATTTTTTTCTCTTGTCCATATTGTTTGTGACTTATAGTTCATGACTGTTATGACCTGTTTGTTTATTTGTCTTGATTCCCTAGCTTCTCTGGGTAGCAATAGTGGAAGGTTCATAGTGCTCTCTGAGTATGCTCAAGGTTGTTTGCCAGTTCCCATAAGAATTCTGATATTGGTACATCCATCCAACGGACCTTATATTCAAGTAACTTTTTCCTTCCTTTTTGTTTCTAGTGGCTATTGACAACTTTGTCTATTTCTCATTCTTTTTTTTCTTCTATGGTGACTGGTCTAGGGTCTTTGCAGTCTGCACAGTCTGATTTTACCTCTTTGTATAGTTTGAGCAGGGATATGTAGAACACCAGATGTATTCGCATTGATGGGGGTAGCTCAAGTCTTCTCGCATAGGATCCTATTTCTTCAGTTATTATAAACGGTCCTAGCTTCTTGTTGTCAAGCTTTATTGATAGTCTTTGGGTTCATCTATTCATGGAGCATGACTATACTTTTGAACCTGGTACAAATTCAGGGGTTTTCGCTGCCTTTTTTCATTTGTAGTATTTGGCTTGTTGTTGCTTTACCTTCTTGAGTATGTTTTTTGGTCATTCATAGATGTAACGGAGCTACGAGAGCTTGGACCACAGAGCGAGCCCTGCTCGCATTGCTAAGGTTCGTGGCTCGCAAACCCCTTAAGAGACCAACGAGGATGCTTTTTGTAACCTCATCGGTCAACGCACCTATTATACATAGACCACTGTTAGCATAGACCAACTCTATATACTACCAACCTCGAACACATACACGAACCACTAGCTCGTAGCCTCGCCGAGACGACCGCCTAACCGTGACCCCATACAAGTACCTGCGGCCACCCACCTAGACCTTAACAATAGGTCTCAGATATCACTCAGGCTTAGTCTTCCACTACAATTACTAGGCTCTTATCTTGGTGGTGGAAGTAGATTATTGGGTGTCATCTATAGTTTGTATAAAATGCTAAGTGACTTGTGCTTATGTAAGACCGTAGCATGGGTCTTGCAGATATATAGTAATATAACGACTTATAGTAAAAATGGAGTAGCTCTAGTGTGACGCAATAGTAATATGTTCATAAAGGTAATATAATTATCATAGTGATAAAAAATCAATTAGCAGAAGTACTATTAGTATTATGACTTCAAAGAAGAATTAATTGCTGCTCATTCTACTATAGGCAGTGGGCTGCTTAAATATATGGTTTTGCTGGCTCTATGTTAACTACCTTGTCTCATAGCTATATACATATTATCCTAACTTTTGCTGGTAATGGCAATGTTATTAATAGGGTGTCTCTGCTGTTTTTGTAGCATCGTTCTTATGGCATGCTGCTTTCACAGTAATGTCTTTATCTGATAAAAACTGTTTCCGTTATATATCTGAATGAGCTGGACGTTATATATTTACATGGGATACTTGCGGCTGCTTACTTATAGTCTCGTTATTGTTGTAGACAACTGACATCGTTGAGTCTTCTGGAAGCCATAAGCAGTTTGGATAGTTCGACGCAGCTGAGAGTCTCCCTTTGAAAGCCTCATTGTCAGCGCCTTACAGCTTGCTTGTTTGGAGTTGTTTATACAGAACCCCTCTAATATTAGTAGTTTGGTTCAGTTATTTTGTAGGTAATTGCAGTAAGCTTGGAAGTATTATTCTATGGTTTGGTTGGTTTGTTCTGTTTGTCTATCAATTTGTGGGTGATATGCTGTTGAGAAATGTTGGTTTATATTCAAGTGTTTGTATATTATATATATGAACTTGCTCATGAAGAGTTTTCCTCTATCCGATATGACTGTCCATAGTATGCTGTATAGGTCTATTATATGTTTGATAACCATATGTACTAGCTGTGGTCCTATAGTAATTTCATAGTATGGTATGAAGTATACTATTTTCATGAATCTGTTCACTACTACTAAGATTGAGTCGTATAGTGGTATTAGTGGGTTTGTCATATCCTTTGAGAGGAGTAGTTTCATTATAAAGTCCATGGTAATCGACTCTCCGAGTCCTTGGAGGGTTGATAGTGATTTGAGTATGCTGTAGGATTTGTGATAATCTGCTTTGAATCTTGAACATATGTCATACGTGTCTACGAATGCATGAACATGCCTGCCCATATTCTCTATGTCGTGGTTCCTCAAAATTAGTTCCATTGTTTTGTCTCTTCCTGGGTATCCAGCTAATAGTTTGTCATGGTATTCGTAGAGTATGTAAACTCGTAGTTTTCTATTGTTCAGGATAAATATGAGTCTGTATCTTAATAGTAGCCCTTTTTTACTTATTGTCCACTTAGGGTTCTTATCATTCTGTGACGCTTCTCAAGCCTTCTTGAATGTTTTTTTGCATATGAGGTCTAGCTCATATACTTTTTTAATTTGTCTTGCAAGGGCTTTGTCTTGTTATAGGAGTGTTTTTTCTATGGATGTTGCTTGTATGCTTAGTTGTTCAGCACGTAGAATCAGGCGGTTAGGTTGCTTTTTGATTTCATCTCAGTCATCTATATAGTCTAGACATCATAATAGTAAGTCTGCTTTTGTGTTCTCCTTTCCAGGGCGGTGAACTATGACAAAGTTGTAGCTCCCTAGAGTTCTAGCCTACTGTACTTATCTTTTGTTTAGTACCTTTGTGGTCATAAATCGTTTGAAGTTCTGATGGTCCGAGTATATTTTCATAGTCTCGAGCACTCCTTTGAAGTATACTTTCCAGTGCCATAAGCTATCGACTATGGCTAGTAGCTCTTTGTTGTATATGTCGTAGTTCTCTTCTGCTAATGTTAGCTTCCTGTTATAGAATGCTACTGGGCGTAGTTTTCCTGACTTCAGATTGTGTTGAGACAGGCAGCCTAATATCATGCCATCTGATAAGTCCGTCTTAAGTAGTCCTGCTAGGTACGGATCCCAATAATACAGGACTTCCGCTTCTAGAAACACGGCTTTGAGTCGTTAGAACAAGTTATTAGTGAATACCATTTATACGAACTTCTATGTTACAGATCCTAAGGGCATAGTCTAGCACTTGCAACAATAGGCTATCGGGGACTTGATAAGATAAAATGTGTGCTGTTGATTTAACTCAAATAACTTATATTGGAACTAGAACGCTATCACTGAGGTTTCTCTAGCTACATGCTTATGGGTTTATTGTAAGAACCGTAGTGCGGATCTTGGGGATATATAGCAGTATGACGGCTTATAGTAATGATGGAGTAACTCCGGCGTAGTGCAATGGTAATGCATTTGTAAAGGCAATGGGTTTATCATGGTAGTAAAGAAGCAATTAGCTGAAGTACTCTTGATATTGTGACTTAGAAGAAGAACTAATCACTGCCCATTTTACTATAGACAGCGAGCTGCTTAAATACATGGTTTCGCTGGCTCTACGCCAGCTACCTTGCCTCATAGCTATACACCTATTGTCCTGACTTTTGCTGGTAACAGAGATGTTGTTAATAGGGTGCTTGTGCTGCTTTCGTAGGCATGCTGCTTTCGTAGTGATGTCTTTGTCCGATAGGAACTGTTTCCGTTGTGCATCTGGATGTGCTTGACGTTATATGCTTGCGGAGGATGCTTGCGGCTGCTTGCTTGCGATCTCATCATTAACGTAAAGGACTGACATCGTAAAGTCTTCTGGAAGCCATAAGCGGTTTGGGCAGTTCGACGCGGCTGAGAGCCTCCTTTTGAGAGCCTCATTATCAGCACCTTATATTTATATAGGTGTTCGTACCCTGACTAGTGAGTCCGTTTTCTAAGTCCTCTATCGCGGACTCTAGGGGTGAACTCATGAGTCCCTTCGTGAGTCTTCCTTTGCATACTCTTGTGCAGACTCAGCCACGTGATGGTAAGTCCCCTCAGAAGAGCCTCCAAGCGGACTCTCATCCCTCGCGACAATTCCGGCATCTCCGGTTGGTCCTACCTCACTTAGACTAGTCTACAAGGTTTCTACGGGTTTCTATGTACGACCATAACATTCTGATTTTCTCATAGTAGTTTTGTCATTTCTCGAGCTGTTTGGCTGTATATTCATATAAATCATTGATAGAAGTTTGCGAAGCCCAGGAAAGATTTGAGTTCATGTCTGTTCCTTGGAGTTGGCCAGTTTGTAATTGCTGCTACCTTTTTAGAGTCTATTTGGACTCCTTCTCCACCTACTATGAATTCTAAGAATATCATTTCATATTTGTGAAATTCGCATTTCTTGAGCTATATAAATAGGTTTGCTCAAGCTAGTCATTCAAGGACATCTCAAACGTGTTTTACGTGTCTCTTAAGTATGTCAGAATATATATCTATGTCGTCCAAATATGCTACCGCATAGTAGTATAGGCATTCTTTTAATGTCTCATTAATTAATGCTTGGAATGTTCCGAGGGTGTTCATGAGGCTGAAGTGCATTACTTTGAATTGGTAGTATCTATATCTGTATTTAAAGACTGTCTTCCACTCTTCCTCTTGTTTAATTTGTATTAGGTTATATGCTACTCTTAAGTCTATTCTCATAAAGTAATGAGCAGTTCTCATCCTGTCTATTAGTTCCATAGTTAATGATAAGGGATAGTAGTTCTTGATCATGATGGCGTTGAGACCCCTGTAATTGACACACATTTTTAGTTTGCTGTTTTTTTTATTCGCAAATATGATAGGTGCTGCTGCCAATGAGGTTGATGGTTCAATGAAGACTTGGACTAGGTTCTTATCCAGTTGTTTTCGTAATGCTTGTAGCTCGACCTCCGATAAGGGGTATATGGAGCTATAGGGTGGTGCCTTGCCTTCCATAAATGATATAGTATAGTTCTATAGCTGGTAGGGTGGTAGCATGTTCGTGGCTAATAGCTTGAACATGAACGCGAAATCATGGTATTTTTTAGGTATTGCTTTTAGTGTTTCGGGGGATGCTTGCTTCATTTTAGTCAGTTTGTGAGATGTCAAGCATGCTTGGAGTGGGCCAGTTCCTAGTTCGAGTTGTTAGCGTGCCCAATCGATTTCTGGATTATATTAGTTCAGCTATGTTATGCTAAGGACTATGTCATAGTCTCTGTAAGGAGCGGTCTCCTGGGGACTTCGTGGCAGTGTGACGCTTGCCGGTCGCCGGGTGTGCGTCCTGGTGATTAGGGGCTACAATCGGGCCTACGCTTGGAGTTGGCTGGTTAGGGGGTTCGGGTACACGTCGGGTCGCGATATGGAAGCGGTTACGAGGTGTGGAACGTAGGCAGAGGCTTGATTCTAATAGCTTGAAGAACTGATCGCTGGCCTCGCCCCTGAGGCCAGCGAGACGACTATATACAGGGTGCGGCTCAATAACCCCCTTGGGTTACCCTATGCGCCAACCCGTCGACCCGTGCATATATAGCCCGCGCGCCATTACAGTCTCCTAATTTGATCACATTAAGGCTGATTTTCTCTTGATAGCTTCCGAACGTCAGTTTGCATGGGTTCGTATAGTATATGTGTAATGGCGTACGGACTATATATGCACGGGTCGACAGGTTGGCACATAGGGTAACCCAATGGGGTTATTGAGCTGCACCTTGTATATAGTCGTCTCACTGGCCTCAGAGGCGAGGTCAGCGATCAGTTCTTCAAGTTATTAGAATCGAACTTCTGCCTACGTTCCACATCTTGTAACTGCTTCCATATCGCGACCCGACATGTATCTGAACCCCCTAGCTGGCCAACCTCAAGTATAGGCCCAATTGTACCTCCAGTTACCAAGACGCACATACAGTGACCAGCCAGCGTCACATTGCCACAAAGTCCCCAGGAGACCGCTCCTTACAGTATGATGCCTCCAAAGGCGATAGGTGTACTGTCTATTACTCTTAACGGTATCTTCTTAGATTTGTGGTTCAATGGTATGCTGTTTTCCTTGGTGAATTCTTGGTTGATGAAGTTTGAGTTGGCTCCACTGTCTAGCATTGCCGTTATTTCTATGATTTGGTCCCCTTGAGGTCGAAGGGTTCCCTTAAGGGTTAGATAACACTGTGGTTGCATATGGAACAGTTCCTGTTCATTATCTTTCCTTAGTGCTTGGTATGTGGTTTTGAGTGTTGCCATAATATGTAGGCTCGGCGTCGAGAGCTACGGCCTCAAATCTATTTATTATCTATTAACTTGAACTCTACCATTGATCATTGTGATGTGGCGGATACTAACAGTATTCATAGTACCAATAGTATGCTGAATATTTGAGGTATTGGTGTTTGTCCGTTTTCTCCCCTTGTGGTTGCGTTTGTTGCTGATGCTTGTAGTAGTCATATTTGCTGTTTTATGGTTCTCGGGGTTTTTTGCTTGTCAGGGTATTGGTATTGTTTATACTGGTCAGACCCGCAGTAAAAGCAGAGGGCTAGTTCAAACCTTCCTTATCTTTCTTCTTATAATAGTTGCGGTTTTCATTCTTGATTCGTGGCGCTGACTTGCCAGTTTATTGGCTCCGGTATTTGGGTTTGGGTTAAGTAGGTTAGGTTTGCAAGGGTGCTGGGTTGTTGTTTATTCTTTGTATTCTCGAACCCTTTTCATTCAAGCGTTCATTCATACAGTTGGTCATCGATTCGCACTACCAGTTATGTTAGCTATAGCAAGCCTTCTGATTGAACTTGTTCTGCTATATGGTCTTTGACTGTTTCCTTCAGTCTTATGGAGAACTTGAATGCTAGGGCTTTATTGCCCCATATTAGGTATGAAGCAACCTGTCTAAATTCTGCTATATAGACTTGAGCGCTCGTGGTCTATCGTAGCTTCTCAATCTTTTGTTCGACCGTTGCTTGTGCGTCAATGTCTCTGAACATCCTTTCCAGTGTGGTCAAGAGTACTATGAAGTTCTATAGCTCAGGTACTACTTGGCCGTTGCATTCTGCCCTTAGTAGTGGTTCTATCCAGTTGAATGCTCCATTTTGAAGGAGTGATATTGTGTATAGCATATTCTTTTTTTCTTCATCAAATCTGTTTAGGTCCAAGAAGAATGTTATTTTGAGCTGCCTTAAGAAAGCTCGTAGCTTCAAGCGGTTTTCTGAGAAGATGTTAGGCATGGCCCTCTTGACATCTTTGGTTTCATCCATTTGGGGTTTAGGGGTAGGTAGTTGAAAGGGTCCCGTCGATGTCTTAGGTATGTGTCCTGCTGTTAAGGCTAGTATTCATGTGAGTTCGCCGATTTGTCCTTGCAGTTTCTGATAGCAATTACGATTCTTCATTACGAAGTTTTCAAGCTGGGCAAACCATAATATAAGTACTGTGGAGAGTATCGGGGCTGGTGGGTAGGGTGCTCAATGCTCTCGTTTGTGTGGCTCTAAGCTACGGAAAAACGAGCGGCAGCGAGGTAGGTAAGCTACCCATGCTAAGAACTCTAGCTAATCGCCCGGCTCAGATTCTGCCTCCACAGTACTTTGAGCTTGGGTTACTCCTCATCTGTGTGGTTCGATAAGTTTATGGTAAAGTAGATGCAACTGACAGGATCGGTCAACTATTAGTACCTGGGTGAGTAGTCGTAGGTACTCGAATGGGATAGTGGTCAGATAGTCACCTCAATAGAGTTATGAACTAGTAATTCATATACATGTTCGAGGTTCGTAGTATATATATAGTCGGTCTATTCTGACAATGGTCTATATACAATAGATGCATTGACCGATGAGGTTACAAGAAGCATCCTTGTTGGTCTTCTTAAGGGGTTCGTGAGCCGCAAACCTTGGTGGAGCAAGCAAGGCTTGCTCTGCGGTCCGAGTTCTCGTGGGCCCATTACACACAGCACCAAAAGATTGCCAGATTGCAGTCAAAATTAACAATGATCCAACCAGTCAGGCAAGAGCAGGGAACAGAAAACAACTAATAGAACGTATTAACTGAGCAATTCACAACAGCAAAAATGAGGACCTCAGCAACTCAGGCTGTAATGGCGCGCGGACTATATATATATGGGTCGACAGGTTGGCGCATGGGGTAACCCAAGGGGGTTATTGAGCCGCACCCTGTATATAGTCGTCTCGCTGGCCTCAGGGGTGAGGCCAGCGATCAGTTCTTCAAGCTATTAGAATCAAGCCTCTGCCTATGTTCTACATCTCGTAACTGCTTCCATATCGCGACCCGACATGTACCCGAACCCCCTAACCAGCCAACTCCAAGCGTAGGCTCAATTGTAACTCCCAGTCGCCAGGATGCACATCCAGTGACCGGCAAGCGTCACATTGCCACGAAGTCCCCAGGAGACCACTCCTTACACAGGCACAGCTATCAGGGTAATAAAGATACATTCAAGCAGGGATCTAACCCTGTCCATAGACTGCAGAGAACATACAGAATGCATAATTGACCATCAATCCGATTGGGAAATGGCCATTGGGCTGGCTGCAAGAGTAGTAGTACTAACATATGGAATATTAATACATGAAGTCAGCACAAAGATATATGCAACAAATAGTAAGGACATAGCGGACCGCATCATAGACAACAACCCTAACCTAAAGAAGGCCAGAATCATATACTCAGGGTAGCTAAAGAGGGATCTAAAGGAGAAGAGGGCATCTACCATGGTGATAGAGTTTGACAATCCACAGCACACAGACGAGGCAATCTTAAATAGCCTAGTCTTAGGGGCGCAGCATTTCACCTGCGAGTTCTATGATAGTTACTGCAAGCTAAAGTAATGCTTTAGGTATCAAAGATATGGCCACATAGGGATTCACTGTAATACTATGAAAGCTTATAGCTACTGCTTAGACAACCATGATTCAAGGGGATGTGGAAAGAGAGAAAAAACACTAAAACCAGAGCTAAAGTATGCTATAGTGGGGTGCGGAAAGTTTGAATACACCTACTACACCCAACCATAATCATGCCACCGCACCCTCCAATTCGACGCAAGTATCAGCAGCAAAAAAAATTAAGTGCAGCTTTATAAGCATGCATTTGTGAACTTAAAGATTTGGGTTATTATTATGGTTTTATTGTAAAGAGACATAAAATTTCATGTTCAACTGTTATTACAACTTGCAACCGAGAATCAAGTTGCATCAACAATATTTCTCGTCCCCGATCTGGTTGCCTATGCATTATTTCAGAAGAAATACATGACCAGCTTTATTGTTAGGACCTAGGCGGGTGGTTGTAGGTGCTTGAGTTGGGTTACGGCTGTGGCCATACGACGAAGCTCCAAACTATGAGGTTCGTACGGGTTCGTGGTTCGTGTACGGAGTTCGTATTGTATGTAGCTATTCTAGACGTGTCCTATGTACAGCAAGTGTGTTGACCGATGAGGTTGTAAGAAGCATCCTCGTCGGTCTTCTTAAGGGGTTCGCGAGCTGCGAACCTTGGCGGTGCGAGCAAGGTTCGCTCCGCGGTCCGAGCTCTTGTGGTCCCGTTACATTTATGATACTACATATCATATAAATCCAAGCATTACCTATCGCGAATTATGAGATTTACATGCTCCTGGGGTGGATATACGATGCATTTGAGAAATGTTTTAGCAAATATATAAACAAAAATGGAAAAAACTCGAACGTCCTAAGCTTACGGATAAAATTGCAGTAAAGCGATTAGCTTGGGCAATTAAATACAAGGACTACAATGACCTTAATTAGAGAAAAGTCTACTGGTCTAATAAATACAGTATTGAGCGGGGAAAAGATGTGCAAAAAGAGTGGATTTTTTGCAATCTGATGGATCGATTAAACCATGAAAATGTGACATCAAGATGTTGTGGAAAGTCAATCAAGCAAGTGTTTTGGGCAGCTTTCAGTTATATTAGACAAACAGATTTGGTTTATATGGAAGGGGATCCTGATTCAAAAAATAGTGGTGTTACTGCATGGATTTACCTTGACATATTGCGAGAGCATCTGCCGACAATTTTGGATGATGATTGAATTTTCATGCAAGATGGAGCATCAATTCATACCACCAAAATTATCAAGGCTTTTTTGAAAGAGCAAGGTATTAGGATAATGGAATGGCCACCCTATTCACCTGATTTGAATCCGATAGAGAATTTGTAGGCAATTCTTAAGAGGGAAATCAATCAACGTTATCCAGAGTTACTTTCAGCCGATGACAATGATGCGACAAAGGAAAAATTGGTTGCAGCAGCACAGGAAGTTTGGAATGAAATAGCTGATGAGCTATTAGCTGGTCTATCTGACACTATGTCAAACCGGCGGGATGCTGTTGAGGCTGCTGATGGGTGGTATACAAAGTATTAGAAAATATCTACTGTTTTCAAACTTTCCGCCTGGTACTGTAACTGCGGAGGGAAACACCCAGCCTAGAGTCCTCGCTACGCTACAAGAAAGGCAGCATATCTCCAACTCGAAACAGCTAGAAACAGCCGTCCACACACACACAGAGAAGCAGGAACACCATACGCAGCAGGAACACCACATACAGCAGGGACACCATCCACAGGAACACCACGTCAGACGCAAGCACCCACAGGCGGCAGCGGAGTACAAGCAGCCACGGTAGATAGAGAAGCCTTCCCACCTCTACCACAAACCAACAGGCCACAGAGAAAGAGAGCGGCCTCACAAAAGGAAATCGAGAGAGTCGCAACCCAGCGGCCAACAGTTGAGAAGAGGGGGAGGCCAGCTCGGAAAGAAGGACGGCTAGGAGCACAAAAAGGAACACTCGCCAGCACTGCGACCCAACCATCAAGCCAGCTGGAAACCACTCAATGCAGCCCAACCGAACTGGTGCCGTTCAACCAAGGCATGGTGAGGCAGTCTGCTAGGACACTGACACAAAACAAGAGACAAGCACATCAAGGAATAGAGGGCAATGAAGCAGCAGACAAGGCAGCAAAGGAAGCGACAGGTTGGAGGAGAATCAGAGGAAGGGATGGAAAAACGAAAGAGATCGACATAGGCAGAACAGCACCCAGGCCAGCAAGGCTAGAGTGCCTACATGCAGCAGCACGCCAGACCATCCGGAAGTCCATCTGGCAGGAATGGGAGGAGATATGGAGGAACGAGGGCAGGGGGCGAGACCTCTTCAGGATTGCACCAAGGCCATCGAAAGAAGTCTTGAATCTGCACCAAGGGCTCAGCAAACCGCTGAGCTCAATCCTGGTACAGATGCGAACCGGCAGAATTGGGCTACGGCACTACCTCTACAGCAGAAATGTTCCGGACATTGAAGATGACAGATGTGGATGTGGACTAGGATTACAGACAGTCGCGCATGTTCTACTGAGCTGCAGAAGGCATGCCCAGATTAGAGACCAGCTATGGATGGAGGAGGATAAAGATGGTAGGAAAAGGCGGATCTTGACTACGAGCCTGAAGGAAATTCTCAACACACCAAGGTATGCCATTAGGGCCGCAAAAATCTTGATGGCAACAGGGCTCCTTGGGCAATTCAGGAGCTGCAATTCAACAGATCAGGTGGAGCAGTGAGTCCTCAATCGCAGCACAGGACGAACAAGGAACTGGAGGTAGAAGATGCATCTGGAACCACAGACCACGGCTGCTTCAGCAGCCTAAGTGTATTTATATCAGTAAGGTGTACATAAGGCACAGGTCCGCATAGCTGCCACCAAGGCGGCTGGGTCGGCGTAATGAATAAATCAATCAATCAATCAATCAAGACGTGGATGGTTAGAGAGCACGGGTCATTAGACCGTCACCGCCAACGGTCGAGAGGATAGGCTCTTCATCTTTTCCTCTTCTCATCCTACGATAGTCTCTCATGTTTTTCCACCTCAAGGATCTTTACATCGCTCTGCCTAGGCGCTACCAGTTCATGATGGAAGCGCCGCTCTGAAAGCTCCGCGCTCGCGCAACCCAACCGCCGCCTGTAAATCGACGCACCGTCCCTCTCTCGTAGAGACTTGTACCCTCCAGCGAAGGTGTGCTTCCTCATTATGACTGCGTCTCAAACGTCCTCTTCGGGTCCACCGAATCTCGACGACGTTAGCGACCTCGGAGCACACAAGCTCATGGTGCACAAGGGGCATGCTTGTTTATCATTTGCGGAGCTTATGACTCTCTAGATGGATGATCGCATCGCCCAAACGGAGACAGTAGGTGATGTGGTTGAGGTGCTAGGGATTCTATCGCTTCTGCCTCTTCTCAGCTCAATCTGTTGTGTCTAGTGGGGGTCTAATAACATCTTGGATGTGCGGTCCCAGCTCCTGGATGCAGTCTAACTGAACCAATCAAACCCATCCACGGTATACGTCTTTCCTATTGCTTTTTTCAATCGACTCCACCTTCCCATTAACTACTGTTCACCTATTGGGCCTCATATTTTCTCGATCCCCCTGCTCCAAGCTACTAGACCTCGTGGATATATCTAGCCCTATTTAGAATAGAAGAATTAGTGATAAATATAGCAATATAGAAAGAGTATCGCGGAACCAAATATATCCTTATCATCCACGTACATTCCTGGACCTTCTGACCTATAAGTCCTCGCGCTGGCTTCCAAAAAAGCTCAAGCTTTTTGCCTGGCTGAGGCTTTGCGAAACCAACCTCAATAACTTGGGGCTTGCGGTTGCCGTCTGTTTCCTCCTTACCAGCATTTGTAAATGCAATAAACTCCGCATTTCTTACTCGGACAGCGTTAAGCCACTCTAATTGCTGATCGTTATTGAAGAATGCTTTCGATACAATCTTGCCGATAAAGAACCAGAATGGCCAGGGTTTATTGAATTCGTACGGCACCCCAACTGACTCCATAATTGAATCAAATCTTCTATCGGTCAACCTTATAGAGAGCTCAGCAGGGGACCCTACTTGAAATAACCTAGAAGCCTGCCTACTGAATAACGATATGGGTAATGTCTGTTGTAGATAGTGCGAAAAGTCGGTCCTCTGTGGTCATGTCGACGGTGGGAACTGGCACCGTTATAGCATCTCGATCGGGGAGGGTCTCGTCCATAGCCGGTGATGACAATCCTTTCTAAGTTTCCTCGGGCGGGCGGCCTTGGTTAGTGAAGGCGGAATCTGGTGCTTATATTCGATACTTGTTGCAGATTCCACGAGGCGGCCTTAGCGGCGCCAAGACTCTTGGTGTTTGCGGATGTTGTTCGTTCTCCAATTTTTATTAGGGCTGCTGCGCCGTAGCCCCTCGACATTTGATATCCAAGTCTACAGCCCACGAGCGTGTTACGTACGCAGAGCTCATAATTGTCTTGCCGAGCTTTGTTTCTTTAGTTCCTACACTGCAGTGCCGTAGAGTGCCTGCTAGGCAGCGCAACTTCCCTCTGCAATATATGATCGACCACACCTGAATTGTAAATAAAGAGCTTCTAACACATCCACCAAGGTTCAAATCGGTCGATTTCAGCAAAGACTCTCTTTGACCACCACTCTGTACGTTCCCTAAAGTTCAATGGGTGTTCGAGCTGACTTCATGCTCCCCAAGGAGCATAACCGCACTAAGCCACCATGAGCAGACCCCTAACCCCATTCCGCCGTGGTACCAAAACTGCCACCATTGCAAGCAGCCGCAACACAGCTTTACTTATTAGTGCACCAACTACAACAGATGCCCTCTTCAGGCCTGTGATCAGGCTGGCTGCAGTCCTTGAGCTCTTGTACATTAAGTTAACACTTTTGGTCAGTCGTCTTCTGCTAGTTCTTTTATCCAGAATTCAAGCGGATTATGCTTGCAGGTTTGTTCGGGCAAGATTCAAATGAGCAGTGAGGACGGGTCAACATAGGGAATTGAGGACCGGGCAATCTCAAGCACACTTTTGTGACTAGATTGTGTGCTGTAACGAGTACAAGCCAAGGAATACTCTAGCAGAGCTTCGCATGATCCTACCGTCTCAAATCAGCTCAGGCCATCTGTTACGGATCCTAAGGGCGTGGTCTAGCACTTGCAACAAAAGGCCGTCGGGGACTTGATAAGATAAGATGTGTGCAGTTGATTTAGCTCGAATAACTTGTATTGGAACTAGGGCGCTATCACTGAGGTTTCTCTAGCTACATGCTTGCGGGTTTATATAGTGGTACCGTGCCCATATCCGGTGAGTCCGTTTCCTGAGTCCTTTCGAGCGGACTCTAGGGGCGGACTCATGAGTCCGTTCCATGAGTCCTTCTAAGCGGACTCTCCTCGCGGACTCAGCACGTGATGGTGAGTCCGCACTATGAGAGCCTCCGAACGGACTCTTTCACTCGCGACAGTTCCGGCATCTCCGGTTGGTCCTGCCTCGCTTACGGGATTCTACGGGTTTCTATGTACAACTGTAACATTCATCTAGGATACATCACGAAGTCTAGTTTCCTGATTTGGATAGTTGGATTAACTTCTTCGCTGAAAATACTCTGTAGTTCTATAGTAAAATTCCTAAATAACATTAAAACGAGACAAATTCTGAATTCTGTTTTCGGTTGTGAGGTAGGATTCCTAAGAATTGACAAGTAAACTGGGACGTTTCCAAGATATATGCACCATCTCCCACACTTTCTACATTATGTAGAGCACCTATCAACCTTCTGAAACCTTCGCATAAAACAGGCACGAACAGTGAACTTCACTACAAATTCGCTGCTCATAATTAAACCATCGAATGAGGATCACAACCCATTCTAGTTGAATATTTCATCTGCATCTTGTCCAGGCCTCAAATGATTAAAAAACGGCGTTTCGCCTACTTGGGGAACCATTACAGATTGGCGGTGGCGTTGTCGACGGGCCTCGCGGTAGAAATAGAATATGACGGCGGCAGATATAGCAAAGAGGAGTATAGCAGCGGCAGCTATTCCGCGTTCTGCTGCGGTTGCGAGGCCAGGTGCTGGCTTTGATGTTGCGCTTGCGCTTGCGGCGGAGGTACTGATGATGCTGGTAAAAGATGCTGTAGTTGAAGATGGCCTGGCTGTAGTCGGGATGCTTGCATTTGCCGAAGGTATGGGCACTGAAGATGAGTCGACGCAGCCATATTATCAATTGCAATTAGAAATGTTTGCCTTGATTCTAGCTTTTTAAAACACCCAGTTTGAATTAATTTTATTGAGAATTGGCTGAGAAATTAATTGATCAAGCTGGTGGGTAGTACGGCGGTCAGTGTTGGTGAGCCTGTGCATACCACAGGGATGTGCATACTGCAGAGATCTCTTCTATATCAATAATTAGCCTTAAAACAGCAGCATCCAAGAGAGCTAACTGATGATTACAATTTGCCTTCTGTTGAAAGAACAGCATACAGTGTTGTCGTAGTCAACTACTCCCTCGTCTCAAAAGTCTGCGCACATCCGCCAAAACGCGCCATACGAAGGTCGATACCTACTGCTTCGCCTCGCTGATCTCAAGCTCAGAAACCCCTCAGACCTTTCAGCAGGCAATGAAAACCTCTGAGCGTGAACAATGGCGCAAAGCGGCAGGATCCGAAGTCAACTCACACCGCCAAATGGGTACCTGGATACTCGTTGACCTGCCCAAGAATGCACATATCCTAAAAGGAAGGCGGGTGTTTAAAATCAAGCATGGAGTCGACGTCGAGATAGTCAGATTCAAGGCACGTTGGGTAGCCAGGGGAGACAAGCAAATAGTCAGCGTCGACTGCGATGAAGTCTTCTCCTCTGTGTTGGAAAAGCAAATGGCTCAACAGGCGGAACAATACAAGGAACAGATAAAATTGCTAAAGCAACTCCTTGAGCGGCAGTGAGTTTGTACTCACTGCCGCTCAAGGAGTTGCGTCAAGGATCGACCATTCTATGGCACGGAGGTGAGCCTCATCATCCCGATTCACGTTCGAAAGGAATAAGGGCTCGACGAGGTTGACAGGCACTATCGCGGCAGATGGAAGGTGAAACACTCGTATGATTCTTGTAACTATGGATAGGGGAAGTGAGGTGTCTATATACGCCAGAGAGTTACCATAAATGGTAATCTGGAATGTGCATCTAGGCCACAGTAGAGTGTGCCTAATATTCGCCACATATTACGTAACTTCCCGTTGACAGGCACAAACAAAATGCCGGCCAGGAAACCGACTTAATCGCTGGATTTGTTGCATCAAGCAGCTAAAGGCATGTCATGATATTGGTGGCAAACACCTGGAACGAGAGGACAGAGATTGCAAGGCAATAGAAGAGGCTAGAGTGAGACTTTGTCGTTATCAACAAGATAGACAGCCATACCTGGGGATCCACCTTCACCCCAAAGTGGTCGTGTTAGCGGTCGTCATCTCAAGGTGTAGGCAATAGACACACTAAACCGTCACATCCACTCAAATCACGCCATTCAGGTATCACACTGAGATCCCGGACTAACTTAGTAGAGTGATTTAGAAAATCCCAAACATCTTGGCCGCGAAACCGATAGGCGTGAATCTAGAACCTGTTAGTATACCAAAATGCCCTGACATAATGTTTGGCATAGGGATGAGATCTTACGATGCACCAGTCAGGAAGACGTTCTTGACTATATCACCGGGTGAACCCTGCTCGAAGGAGTTCGCGAGCTTGTCGAATTGTTGGGTATACTTGCTCTCGACGGAGTTGAGAGCACGGTCGATGACGCTTCCTGCAGACTGTGTCTCTTGGCTAGTCATTGTCTTGATCAATTCGGTCGCTGTCGTGACCGAATGCTCTGCTTGGACCACGTTCATGTAGTCGCCCGAGTCGCCGCTGCCGTTGTTGCCCACGTGGTCGAAGCGCAGAGGCAGGTCATACAGGCTGTACGTCGCATCCTTGATACCACCTTCTGGAGTCTTGAGCTTGAATGTCTTGGTCATGGGCGCAGTGGTAGCTTCAGAACTCATCACGAGAGACATTCCGTCTGTAGAATTTAGCGCTTCGAAACGTGGGAAGGGTGCCTTGAGGTACAAGGCATCTTCAGCCACTTCGGGGGGCTTGTCAAACCGTCGACGTCCGTACAAGTCTTCTTTGTAGTCGCGCCATCCGCTGAGCTGGTCGCTAAACTTCCAGCAAAGGCGAATCGTCTCGCCAAATTTGACCCGGTCTGCGTCCGCACCGGTTGAGTTGGACTGCATCTTGCAAACCCGCCAATAGGCTGGATCGGCCGAGCTGGATATCGTCGGCATGAAAACACCCTGTGCGTTGCGATAGACCGTCATTGTCAATGGATAGCGTGCCTCGGGGAATGCGAGAGACTTGACCGTCACCAGTGAGTTGTGGCCGAGCTGGTTAAACGTTAGCTGAGTCCGGGTAGTCGAAGACATGGTCGCTAAACTTACACTATAACCAGTTGGAACCTCCAATCGCCAGACTGTGTAGAGATAAGAGTCCACTGCCGGATCAGTGATGGGTGCTGATTCAGTCTTTGGGGGGTTGGGAGTTGCTGCGCTGACAACAGCGGCAGCGAAACCTAGTACGTTGGGAGCAAGTTTTGGCGTTGTACTCGGCAGGATAGCTTCAGAATAGGTAAGCCACAGGAAGCACCATAAGGGACAATAAATTACCGGGCTTGAGCATATTCGAGTTGATCAGGACTGGAGCTTGAGTACTATCATCGAGATGTTAGCTGATATTCCTTGTGAGAGCAATCTTTGCTGACCTTGCTGGATGGAAGACAGCATCCGTCGTGGTAGTCGTAGTCTGGTACAGCTTGGTAGTGACATCGACGACAGGTCTCCCGCCTTCCCAGCGAACGGCTGACCTTTCAGTTGTACTGTTTGCAGGATACTGTGCAACAAAGGTTTTTACATGCCGTGGAGGTTTGTTCGGATTGTGACTCAAGTAAGTTTCGACCTTGCGGAAATCTAGTGGATCCTCATCAGTTTCAAATTTCTGCTGCTCACTGCTGTCCAGCCCATTGATCGCCCTATGAAGGCCATCAGAATCAAATTGGACTTTGAGGCGGGCTTCAATTTTCCTGCTGCGAGGGATGACGATGTACTCGCTGAGTTTAAGGACTGCCTGAAGAAACCACGATGTCACTTCGCCCCATGGCTCGATACTCGAGATCACGTCCACCAGCGGTGTGAGTTTCGACTGTTTGATGATTCTCCATGTGTTGAAGTCGACGGCTACGGAATCGACCCATGCCGGAGGACTCGCGGCCAGGGCGGTGTTGCCTCCCGTGGCATCAAATGTCAAGCGTTCGTACACGTCAGTCTGCTTGCTGCCGGACTCTTTGCTGTCCTGGTTCTCTTTGGAATACTTCATGGAGCCGGATGGGCCACCCTGGATACCGACAGAGAAGCTGACTTCGGCTTTGAACTTGTTCTTTTCGATGGTCTCGGCGGCGACTTCTGTGGCCGTCATGCTCTTCGTGGTCTGGAGGCAACCCCCGAGCACCAGGTTGGAGCAGAAAATTTCCCCAAATGTTCTCTGGAGCAAACGCAGGTCGGAGATGTTCTTGTTGTCGCGAATACGCTTGATGGCGGTTTCTAATTCGGTGGTGAGCTCTAGGTCCTCTGGTGGCAAGAAGACAGTCACTCGAGGGATCTATTTTTTTGCATGACGATTAGCGATTGGGGTTGATACATATCCCCTGTCTTAGGTCAATTACCTGGTAATTTGCAACGAGTGTCTTAGTCACGTTCTTGTTAGACGAAGCTGAGCCTGTGGCATGCTCAGTTGCCACACCACCCTCAGCGCCGACTGTGACTCCTCTGAAGCTTCCAGAGCTGTCATGTCTCTGTTAGCGAAAGCTGACTTTGAAATCCCCGCTTGAAGTGACCAATGACTTACGCGCTGGCCTCGAAATTTGTCGAGTCGAAATGGTTCGTCGCCATAGACTGCGAAAACTCGTGCTGTGTTGCGGCGATCTGAATACTCGACTGATCATTGATCATGAAGTTCGGGATACCCTGTGGTTTTGGTGGCATATACTCTTTCACGTCGTTAGCTTGCAAGGGTTCAAGTTTGGTTTGCTCTTGTTTCTTTGATGCAGCCTCTTGCGCCTTTTTCTTTTCATGAAAAGATATGTTTTCCGTGTCATCTGAGTCATACGCCGAGTCGACTTCATGTTCGTCCGAGTCTGCTTCAACAGGCGGCGTGGGTTCGCGGTTTTCGCGGACCATGATCTGTACTTTCTCCAGGTTGAGACCTTTCCGAAGCTTGAATGCTGCACGGCGGTTAAACGGTGATTGGGAGCTTTCATGATGCCTCTGCACTCACCCGCATGTGGTGCCCTTACGATCTTGTTGCCTTCAAAATCAATGATCCAGCCGTAAAAGGCGCTGCAGTTTTTGAGTATAATATCCCAGTCATTCTCATTCAACTTATTGGCATGTCTATAGTTGACCAGAGTCAGTCTGGACGAGTTATGGGTTGTAATTCAGCACTCACACCATCGGACCAGAGCTTTGTGCGGCATAGTCAGACGCATTGAGCATTTCGTTCACCGTCAAACCTGTCTTATCCCGCTGCAACTCGCTTCCACTTCGGTCCTGAGAGCATGATTTGAGTATTTTCCTTTGCAGCCATAGATTCTTGACTCACAGTGAAAGATAAATCAGTGCCTTTGAGCTTGGAAAGGACATCTGGATCTCCGGCGCCCCAGCGTGAAGAACTGTTGGAGTTGCTGCCGCCGTAGCCAGAGCCGCCCATGTTGGAGGCTCCATACCCTCCGTAGCTACCACCGTACCCACCATTCGGTCCCTGGCTGGGTTGGATTGCTGCCTGACTGCTCTTCTTGATGTATACTGGAAAAAATGGCACACCCTGCGTCTCATCTACGACTACGTTTGACATGACCAAGTATTGCTCAAGGGCAGTGTCATCCCTGACAGGCGTTCCATCGGGGAGACAGAAAGTATCAAGCTGTGCGTCGACACTCATCGACTTTACGAGGCCTCGAAGGACATGGAGTAACGTCGTAGCAGCGCTTTTGCCACGAAACACGTCGGAATCCAAAGAATTCTCGATGTTGTTCCGTTGGCCGTCGAGAACTCGCAAGATCTTCAGGCAAAATTTCTTTTTCAAGATTGCGGCAATTGCAGCTGCTGACGGTCCCTGTTGGCCTGTAGAGGTCACATAGACACGAAAGGTGGAATCCTGAAACAAGTGAGCAGGTTTGTCTACTGTCGTGGACTTGGTTAAAGGCAGGGAGGGCATAATAAACGTACTTTCAAAGTTGGTGGATGATTCAAGCTAGCAAAATAGGTGTTCAGATCCAGTTGATCAGGAACTGCAGCTCCTTGTTCATTGCAGAAAGCAAAAGCGGTGATCCTAGCAACGTTAGTGATTTGGGGGGCTCAGTGCTGGGAGAAAGTTGCTTACGCCGGGAATGCTTGCATGATTCTTGCTCGGACGTGATACAATGCATTCGAAGACCAGAGAACGACTCGGTTGGGACTGATAGCTGTCAATCACCTCGATACCATGGCGTATTTGGAAAAAGGTCTACTTGCGCTTCAAAATTCAACGTGGCCAAAAGAACCGTATTTGTCTTGCCGACGTTGACACTCGGATGGCCAGCTTCACCAGGCTTGCTCTGGTTACCTGTAGAATGTGGTTTCCCACTGGCGACGGGTGCCGTTGCAACACTGACGATTTGAAATTGGAAAGTCATTTGAGGCAGCCATCCAGGCCGGCCTTGCCCCGGTGCGGCATCGTGTGTTGGATGCTGTTTATCACGCTCTGTTTCGCCTGCGTGCATCAACGGCGGCTTTGCGGTGCCAGATGTCGCTGCCTTTCCAGTCTGCGAAGGCACCACCTCGTGAGCCGCATTTGCTTCTATTTTAGCACTGGTATCAATGTTAGACCGTGGTAGCTTAGTAGTTGCAATACTACTCACCTAGGGCCCGCCATTGGAACGACGAGGATGATGTGCACCGATCGAAGGCTCGAGTATAACTTGGTAGCAACAAGAAATCTTCCTTGAACTGCTCGCAGAGGAGGAGGTGGACGCTCGTAATAGCGAGCAGTGTTGTATTCGATCCGCGGCCGATTTCTCAGAGTGGACCACCCCTCGCTCCCAATATCCCTTCATAAAGCCGAGATAGTGCACATCGTACATTTGTGGGCATCTCTTGGGGCAGTGAGTTCCAGATTCGTTCAGCGGGACACCCCCACGCGGGGGACAGATAACCAGGGTGTCACTAGCGCCTCCTCAGCCAGCCTCATTTGGACGACGTGAATTCAAATCCCGGGTCTAGAAGAGGCTTCGCGTAATGGCCTGTGCATATACGAACGAGATCCCGACAGGGTGTCACTAGCGCCTCCTCAGCCAGCCTCATTTGGACGACGTAAATTCAAATCCCGGGTCTAGAAGAGGCTTCGCGCAATGGACTCAAGTGGGTAATGGCCTGTGCATAAACGAACGAGATCCCGACAGAGTGTCACTAGCGCCTCCTCAGCCAGCCTCATTTGGACAACGTAAATTCAAATCCCGGGTCTAGAAGAGGCTTCGCGTAATGGACTCAAGGTCCATTTTGGCACAGGCCAAATACTCTCAGGTTGCGGGTTGCACGGCAATTCATCTGGCTGCAGTTTCGACTTGTGCCTTCGTGTAAAACCTCCCTTCCATCCCCCATTATCTTAACCTGCAAGAACCACTTGTAGTCGACCAATACAGCCTCGTCACAGCTAAGTGAGAACAACGACGAAAATGCCTGGTATCATTCTCGTACCGTATAACGATTCCATGCGCCTTGGCCAAGGATACAACTCTTTCCTTCAGACGCCATGCATCCAGGGCGCTATAAAGTACGAGGAGGCTGCCCTCAATCTCCAGCGACGAGAGGCAAAGTCCGTGTCTCAAGCGGTCAGCTACAGCTCACGCCTGGTCGACAATATTTCGGAATTACTGCAGACCATGAATATCAGCGCTGGGTCTACCATCAAGAACGGAGTTGTCTCGGTGTCTGGAACTACGGTCTCACTCAATGAAGTGAAATTCGTCTCTAGTGACATGAATGCTGTGATTTCGGTGAAGGTCGGTGGAATTATCTGACGCATGTTTATGCTTGAGTGAGCACTGACATTGCTAGGTCATCAATCGTGCGTCTTGACACAGCTTTGATTTCACGTGGATGCTCACATAGTTACAGAGACAACAGACCTTCTTGAGAATGCTGTCTTGTGAGCAAGGTCGGAATTGCAAATGGAAGTAGACTAACACACTGCAAGTACCCCAGCAGATCATGCTGAACAGCTTGACAGTCGAAAATTCTTCGACATCTACGGAGACACCTATATCTCCGGTTCGACTAGCGCCCATTTCACACGTTTGAGCGCTAACGTCATATAGGTTTCATCGAGGGCGGTGAGCTCAGCGGCGTTGTCTCGATCAAGCTGCTCGATATGTCCGATAAGACAGAAGTTGAACACGCGTAAGTCTCCTAGTCTTATTTTTCTCCCTGGACGGACGTCACTCAACTCGTCCAGAGTCAAGGGCCAAATGAACAGTGCGACGCCTCCCTCGCACTTTACACTGAGCGAAAATGGAAATTTGACTTCCTCAAACGCGGCATTGAGCAAGACTGAGACCACGATTACCGTCAACTGGTCGGGTGGCGGTCAAATAAAGCCAGGTAAGAGAAACTCGGTTTCGAGCGAGTTCTAAATTAATGTCAGCTTGAAGAGGATCAGGAATGGACCTTTGATTCTCTTCTGCGGGCGGCCTCAGGATTCCCGGCCAGGGTTGCAGCGTGTCCGCAGAAAACCTGGGCAGTTTTGACGCCATATTACCAGACCAAGGCATTTGTTGCTTGGTCCGAGAAGAAAAAGATCACGGTGCCCCGATTCCAGGTCGCGCAAGCATATACGTCGGATCTGCTTGACATGTACATGCTGTACAAGAACAACCTGGCGCGGGTGCAGAGTGTACTCTCCGATCCGACGAACTACCTTACCATCGATGATATCCCCCTTGCTGTGGAGGTGAACACCAATGCCCTGCTGACCGCTCGAAAGCAGATGAAAGAAGAGATGAAGAAAATTGTGGCCGAAGTCGACAAACTGTAAGCGGACCCACGTGCTGTATGACCAGCTAACTCACAGTGTGAAGCTGCTACGACCCTGAGGCTGTGCGCGAAATCGAAGAGCAGTCGAGGATACTGCCACCGGAGATTTGGGCGACACGCCTGCCCATCTCGTCGCAGCAGCCAAAAGAGGCTGCGGCTGCAGAAATTCAGAAGGCTTTGGAAGAGCTCGGCAACTTTTCGTTCGAAGCGTCGAAGCCGGCGACTGCGAAACAAGACCCAGTAAGCAAGCCGGTCGTCGCTGTGGAACAACCGCCGCAGCTCTGTACGCCGGATGTCGAGGCGGCCTTGACGACGTGGGAACGATCGATGATGCTCGCCCCTGAAAAGCTGAAACGATTTTCCAAATTTCGCTTTGGCATGCGTAAGTGCTCTGCGTTCCATCTACGCCGGAAACAATCATACTGTCCTGTCCATCATGACATCAGCTAATCAGTATTTGCAGCATTTGGTCGCGACAACGTGGAAAGTCCCTTCAGGTTCTGTGACGTGGTTGATCTGACCAACCTGCCGCCTTCGGTGGATTGGCCCACGAAATTTGAGTTCACTTTTGCAGATCGCCATACGGAACTCAGACCGACCCGCCCACTTCTGATCCTCGAGCAGATCCTGGTCTGGTACGGGGACACCAAACTCGAAAGAGCCGGCCGCAGCAAAGAGCGGATCAAGCCCCTGACATGTGAGCTACAGGCCGGAGAATACATCAAGAAGATCCGAATCTCCAAGAGTCCTAAATGGGATAGGCTCGGAGACTCGGACAGAATCTCGTTCATTGAGATCACGACCTCAAAGGACAACGTCCAGCGAGAAGGGAACATCTTCGACGACTTTGTGGTGGAGTTCCAGGTGCCCGAGGGCTGTCTGGGCCTGAAAGGATTCTACGGCTTGACCGAATACTTCATTCCGAGATTGGGACCGATCTGGGGCACAAAGTGACCGATCTTTCCGCAGTAGTTAGCAGAAGCCCATCGCACAGCTGATCAATAGCCACCTGCACGCTGTACGCTGCCTATATTCGTAATAGCACACTTCTTTCCTAAGCTGCATCTGAATTTGGAGCCAAGCGCCTTTTCCGACTTGAGGTTGAGCCTGTATGTGATATTGAATGTAGCATGCTCTTGAGGCGGCCTAGCTCACATTCAGCGATCGCTGGTGGGCTACTCGCTAGTAGTAGAGGTCATTTAATACTGTATTTTATTAATTAGTATGGTATTTTATGTATTTAAGAATTAAATCATACCGTTTTAATATGAGACTACGTGATTTGTAAGGGGCCATTGTGATTAGTTAATCAGTAATCTATAATGTATTTTACTACTCTATGCTTAGTATTACTCTGTGCTTATCCTTGTAACGGGACGGGGGCGGGTCGACACTCGTACACGCCAACTGGGCCAAAAGACCACAATGCTAACCGACAGGTTAGCATGACCCGCACCGTACCTATATACCTGCGTACGTGGTATGGAAACTGTGCGAGTCGCAACGCGACTCTCACAATCCTCAAAAACGTATCTAAAATTGATATTTTCAACTTTCAACAACTCTACAACAACTTATTATTTTTGCTTATAATCGATAATAAGAAATATCTATAGTATTTTAATATTCTTTTCTTAATTATAGACTTATAGCTTAAGAGAAAGATATTTGAATATTAAATTTTAACTTATAATATAATGCTAAATCTATATAATATATAAATTATATAGTAATATTATATAAATATAGATATTTAGATTCTCAAATTATATATATTTTTATAAAGTAGTTATTAAATTATTAAGTATTAATTTTAAGAGATAATTACTTAAATACTATAAAAAATTTTTTAATTTACTTAGATACTACAATTTTAGAAAATATTTATTTAAATACTATAATTTACTAATCTTACTAAAATCTAGTAATAAACTTTATACTACTATACTAAAATTTATATATAAAGTTACTTTTTACTATAATCTTCTTTTCTAAAAGTATCTTTATATATAAATTTTAGTATAGTAATATAAAGTTTATTATTTACTAATATTTATTGCTTACTAATATCTAATCTTTATAATAATTATGTTTACTTTTCTAAGAGCTATTATAATTAGATACTAGTTAGATAATAAGTTTATACTAATTTATTAGTTAGTAATCTTAACTATATATTAGATAAGTATAGATATATTACTATATCAAAATTTGTATATAAAGATACTTTCTTTGAAAAGAGAAGTAGAAATATCTCTATATATAAATTTTAGTATAGTAATATAAAATAGGTTAGATTTTAGTAGAGTTAGTAAATTATAATATTTAAGTAATTATCCTTATTTATAAATTACTAATAAGCAATATTATAATATTTTTTATAGATAATTACTTAGAGGAATAATAAAGGATATAGGCAACTTAATATAGAGATGACAATAGGGAAAGATACTAGAACTAATAGACTAGCAAATAAGTATAAATTGAATATAACTAACAGAAGCAGAGAGAAAACATAGACAAAAGTAGAATTTATACTACTATTGTAGAGTACCTAGATACTAATAATATAGATACCTAAAAAAAGCAAATAACAAATAGCTAGTATAGATATACACTATAGGCAAATCCTAAGTAGTAATAGCACTACCAGTATATAAAAAAAAAGTAAGGAGCTTAGGAACAATAACACTAACAAAGGGGCTACTAAAGCTAGAGTACAAATTAGAAAAAAAATAGGCTTAGGGCTAAGACCCCTAATGCTAAGCTTTTGTATAGAGGCTATAATAGGAGGAAGTAGGAAGGCCAAAAAGAAAGAGAAAGAGAAAGAGCTAATAAAACTATAGTACTACTTAACTATACTAGAAACTTTTAAAGCTAGGAAAGGTAAAAGAGTATAAGTAAGGATTATAATAGACAGTAGGGCTAGGAATAGAGCAAAGACTCTTAACAGCGTTTTACCTGTAGACTAATAGCTAAACAGAAAGGACTAATTAAATAGTGGAGCAATACCTAAGAGCTTACTATAACTACTTATAGGACAATTAGGTTAAACTATTACTATTAGGAGAGTTTTGTCTAAACAATGTAAAGTAGGTAAGTATAGGTCAATTAACGTTCTATATAAACTATAGATAGAACCCACAAATTAAGGTAAAAATAAGTAACTAAGGAAAAGTGGAGAAAGTGATAAACTGGATTAAAAAAATAGAGAAGACCTACAAATTCCTAAAAGGCATATTAGAGGTAGCAAGCTGTTAATAAGCTAAATACTTTAATAAGAGTAAAGTAACTAAGATCCCTAAATTTGAGGTTAGATCTAAGGTATAGCTAAGAATAACAAATATTAAAACTAAGTAGCTATTAGATAAGCTAGACAATAAGAAGCTAGGACTATTTGAAATTATAAAAAAGATCAGGACCTATATAAGGAGACTATGACTATCAGTAACTATAAGAATCTATCCCATATTCTATATTGAACTACTAAAACTATATAAGGAAACTAAGTTAGACTAACTAATAAGGAAGAAACTAAGGTTAGTAGAAGTAGGAAACTAGGAAGAATAGAAAGTAGAGAAGATAGTGAACAGCTAATAGAGAATAAAAAGAAGATGCTAATACCTTAAATACAAAGTTAAGTAGAGAGGATTTCCAAGAGAAGAAGTATTATAGAAGCTAAAGAACTATATAAAGAACATATCAGAAGTGGTATAGAGATTCTATAAGAAATACCTAACAAAACCAGAATACCAAGAATTATAGGATAATAGGTATATAGTTAGGAACTAAGCATAACCTATATAAGACAAATACTAAGCTAAGAATACTAAAACCTATAAACTAGGACTAAGAAAGTAAAACAGAACTAGGATAAAACTATAGAACACTAGGGACTTAAGGAGAGGAGAAGGGAGTAATGTCATAGTAGCCAGTCTAGCTATCACTGTTCTATAGTCATAAGCAAGCTAAAGAGGCTATAAAGGTAACTTAGCAGATAAACCCTTTTGTAGAGTATATATGTACCTTTATACTTTTCTTCCTTATTAGTTAATAAACCTACAATCATAGTATCATTGCTCTATAGACCCTTATGCACCTAAGACAAACCTAATTAACATAATCACTACTATAACCTATATACCAATACCAATATATAGATACCTCAATACCCACTAACGAGATCCTATAGTTAGGCACCCTTCTACAACTACAACTGCCACTATATATAAGAGTTGATACTACCTTGAGATAGCTCTATTCAACTAGTATTCCTAGCAACTATCAGCTACCCCTTACAGAGGAGAGCTCTACTATAAGATCAATAGATAGATCTTTCTAAGGCCTTATTAGAATAGGCAATAATTAAAGCTTTCTGTAGAGACTATAGCAGTATATCTTTATTCTCTAATAGATATTATACTTATATATATACTTTCTAATATCCTTTATCTATAATAGCTAGTAGTACTTCTGTTTAACTAGTTCTGTTATATATATAGTACTAAAGTATCTAGTATACAAATTGTTATAATTTGTTCTTATAACTTTCTATCTTATTAAGAGGTCCTCTAGTATTGTGGAGGCAGAATCTGAGCCGGGCGATTAGCTAGAGTTCTTGGCGCGGATAGCTTACCTATCTTGCTGCCGCTCGTTTTCCGTAGCATAGAGTCACACGAACGAGAGCATTAAGCACCCTACCCACCGGCCCCGATACTCTCCACAGTATATAGACAGAACCCTTATGCCTAAGTAGCCCCTTTTTATCTAGCTACTAAGGCCTAGCTAGCCTGCCATTACTTAATTGCCTAATCTGCTATTATATAGTCTTATCCTTTAGTTAAAGAATAAGGAGCAATTCAGTGAATAATAGTTATAGGTCTATATATACTGTTTTAGTACTAATAGCTATTCTAGCTAGGCACTGTAGTATAAGGTGTATTATAGTATTAGTGCTAGTGAGCTTATTCCTAGGCCTATATTTAAGAGTACTAATCCTAACTATTAAAGCCTTCTTAGACTTCCAATAAGGGTTTAACATTGTTTTGTTAAAAGACCCTAAGGCTTTAGTCTCTTTATATTCTGTTAACAACTCTTTAGCCTATTATAAACAATTAGGAGAGCTTATCTATAGAACTTCTATTATAATATTAATATTAGCTTTAATCTTTACTTAAATAGCTAGATTCTAATAAGAATTAAAAGGCTATCTATTTTCTTATTATTTCTTAACCTCTTCTTTAGGCTAATCTATATATTTATTCTTCTTTAGGATATTAGCAAACTACTATATAATATAATATATATCTTTTATATTAATACTATTATTCTTTATAAAGTTTCTTAATACTATTTAAATATTTTTATAGTAAAGTTTAAATATATTCTTATTTTAATTTTTAAAGTCTTTTTAAAATAGTTTCTAAAGTTTCTTATTATTTATACTATTTACTTTATAGTTTTTAAAGTACTTATATATATATAGATATTAATATAGTCTTATATATATTATTTAGGATTATTAGGTTTAAAGGGTTTTTCCTTTTTAGTTTAATTATATTTGATATTAAGATTAAGTTTAGTAATAATTACTATTTTTACTATAGTTTATATTATTCTTATATTATTCTTAGTATTATTCTTAGTAATTAAAAATAAAGATTATATAATAGATATAGATAAAGAGTTAATATACTAAACTATCTAGCTTAAAACCCTTAGAAGTCTTAAGTAGTTTTAGAGAATCTACTTATTTTTCTAATATATAATATAAGATTAGTTTTAACAAAACTTATAATACTATTTTCTACTTTAAGAGATCTTACTATATTAGATTATAAGCTCTTTTACTTTTAATAAAGAATCTTTACTATTTTATAGTTAATCTATTAAGTTAATTACTAATTAGTATTAAATTAATAAAGTTAATTAAATAGCCTAAATAGTAGTTACTAATTTAACTAAGAAAAGTACTTATATAATTAGTTTTATTTTAGTAATAATTATTTATAATAATTCTTTCCTTAGAGGTTTATATTATCTCTATATCTTACTATAATAGACTAGTCAATAATAGCTAATCTATATTAGCTAATCTATAATAGCTTAGTCTATATATTATATACTAATAGTTAAAACTACTATAGAGCTATAGTTAAGTACTTTTAATACTCTAAATCTTATAATAGATAAATCTACTAATATATCTAATAATAGAATTATTAATACTTCTATTATAATAAATAATAGTAACTCTTTTTATATTTTAAATCTTAAAGTAGAACTTAAAAAGCTAAGAGCAGAGAAGATTGCAGATTATATTATTATATAAGTAAGAAAATTTATAAAAGAAGATCTTTCAAAGCTAGTATTATAGATAACAGATACTTATATAACAATACAAGCAGCATAGAAGAAGGTTGAGAGAATATAAGCTTTAAAACATATATTTATAGCACCTTGCGATTCCTATAGACTACAGCTTATTATTAAAGATCTTCTACAGTGTCTAACTATCAAGAATTATAGAGCTGAAGCCTCTGTATTAAATTACTACTATTTTGGTACAGATTGGTACCGAATTAATCAATACGGTATTTTATTGACCTAATTAATACGTACAAGATACCATACAATTAATACACGACCCTGCGTGTAGCCTGCTAGTGGCCTTTCAGTGATCTGCCAGTGACCTTCCAGTGGCGTGTGTGTGGCCTGCTGTGGCCTTCCGTTGGCCTACCGTTGGCCTACCATTGGCCTGCTGTTGGCCTCACAGTGGTCCTGCCGCTCTTAGTGAAGGCGCATGATGTTGTCCCAGTCGACATTGCCCGCAAGTACCTCACTAGCAATGGCTTTACTCAGGAGCAGCTGTCATTTTACGATGATATCAAGCCAAGAAGCAACCCTTGGAAGTATAGGGGATCTTCTAAGGACAAGGGGTAGCTGAAAGAAGACTCGTGATTCCGATGATTTCGATGACTCCGAACTGATTCATATGTCTTTGAAGATGCTCAGCAGATCTATGCCCTCTGTACAACTTTCCAACCATCGGAAATACTCTCCACTCTCTTCCGCGCCAGACTCGAAACTGTCCATGGCTGCAATGGCCTCGAAGAGATCGTCCCCCTGGTAAGGATCGACCGACTCTGGTTCTGGTCAGTTTCTGGGGTTGCACAGAAGAGATACACATTGAACTTACTAGGTAGGTATTTTGTCCAGTCAATCTCGCTCTGGCCGATCAGTTGCAGCATGCCTTCTGATTTTAGAGCTTCGTCCATGTTGACCAGAGGATCCGCGTCCCTAGGAGTTTGGGCCTGCGGTGACCAGTCATGCCATGGCTGCAATTTGATATGGATGCCGTCGTTATCTCGTGCTTCTTTGAAGGCGTTACCGTAACTCGCGAACATGTGGATGGCCCCGTCGCGTTTGGGGTTGGCCGAAGAAATGACGTGGAGAAAAAGGACTTTTGCAGAGTCACGAGGCAAGGTCCAGCCTTCGCCGCTGTGCCATCCCACTTGGGGACTGTTGGTCTTGGGCCCGAAGAGGAAGACATCATGCATGATCAAACCTCGCGCGTTGGGTGATAAGCCCATCCACATCTCCTCGTAGTAGCCCATGTTCCAATCGTGGATATCCACGATGGTCGGAGACGGCGGATGTTCCGGGACCGGGTTCTGTTGTTTGTCTGTCCCTGAAGATTTACCTTTGTTAGTCTTGTTCTTTCCAGCATTGGTCTGATCGGCTTTCTGCTTTGCAGCCTTCGCAGCTTTGAGCTTCTCGACCTTATCTTGAGCCAGCTTGTATGCCTTGGCTTTCGCAGCCTTTTCCTCGTACGATTTGATCCACCCCGGAAAGTACAGAGCGTACACTCGGTCAGAGGATGAACAAAATTCGGGAGAGTGCTTCTTGAAGTAGTTGTAGCATCTCTCTACGACATCCCGGTCTAGCACAGTGTCAGATTGGTACAGAAAATTTGTGTTTCAAGAGACTTGATGTCGACTTACGCGGGTGCTCGTATCTGCCTGTTATGTTTGCCGAAACTACAAATTTCTTCGGTTTCAAGGTATCCCAGAGCTCCACTGGGCTGCTGTGAGAGCTACCGTGATGCGACCATTTGGCCACGTTGACCGTGTAGCCGTCGAAAAAGGGATTGCTCCCTAAAGGGGGCTTGGTGATCAGATCTCGTTCAATAGAGGTGACCGCGTCGCCCGCCCAGTAGAGCGAAATGTACGGCTCGCCTGGGAAGTGCAACACTGTCATGATGGAGGACAAGTTAGCCCAAGTATCTCCTCTCGTGCCGCCCATATCACCAAGCGCCTGCTTGAGAGCCGCAGCGGAAATGCGTCGTCCCAGCAAGAAACCGGCCGCGCCGACGCAGAACAAACGAGGCCGTTCTGGTGAGCCAAAGACCTGAGCAGTAACGTTCGTCAAAGTTCTGAAAGTGCTGAAAATCTCGGCAAGGGCTTTCTTGAACGAGCCAAGCTTATCCAGACCGTCGGATATCTTGGACCAACATCGCTCGCCGGTGAAGAAATCCCGACCGAACAGCATGGATGGCCCCCACTTGGCCAAACACAGGCCCTTGACCACGTCATTCTGCACATGGGCATGGACAATGCCCTCACCAATGCCTTCAACCGTAGGCTCATCATCTATGAACAGCTGAGGTGGCCGCTTCTTCACTTCGTTGTCCTGCGGCTTCGAGTCGTGGACGCAGAGATCCGCGAATACATCGGGGACTTTGGTCCAGTTGGGACAGTAAAGTACAGTCAGCGGCTCGCCATTCTGGTTGTACTTCATAAAACGCGATTGTTTGTGTGTTTCCTGAGCTTGTAAGTCCGAGAGGATCATTTCCAAAGATCCACCCCAGTGGTCATAGTCCCAGTGCGTGATGACCCACGCATCGAAGCGAATGGTGTCCAACTGAGAGGGACCGGTGGCTTGCATGATGGTATACCAATTGCGAAGCTCGTACAGAGCATTGCGTAGACATTTCGCTGCGGTCAAGGCACTTTTCCCTCCGTCGTTGCCGCCGTCCATCAGAATACTCTTCACGATGCACCCCAACGTTTGGGGATTGCTTTGGGCCATGCTTCGATCGACCAAGAAATGAACGGAGCAATCACCATTCGGCACAGCGATTTGGTAAGTATCAACCTCATATCTCGACGGCTTTTTCCCTGGCCCGACCTCTTGGCCAGTCCCCAGAGGCAATTCGGGGACCTTCATTAACTTTCCAACACCAGTAAGGACATGATTACTGTAGAGTTGTCAGTGTGGGATCCTTCAGACGAACGTCCTTACTAAGTACCTTGATACCGTCTGAACTGGCTCGCCGCGGTTATATTTGAACAAACCGTTCCCAAAGGTGTCCGGAACGTGCTGGTCGAAGGGCCGTTTCCCGGTCAAGATTGGTAGATTTCGTCCCCGACCTGATGCTTGTGCGCCGGCGGAATAGCCACCAGTGTTTGCGTTGGGATAGTCTTGTTGCATAGCGAAGGGATTATGGTTGTAAGTGGGAGGGAATCCATAACTTGGGTACGCAATAGGCACGTTGCCAAAGCTTGGGGTCCCAAAGCCGTTGGAATAAGGGTACGATGACTGATTGGGATTTCCTTGATATGGATAGCCGTTTGGAAATTGGAAGCCTGAGCCTTGAAAATATCCTTGAGGATAGCCACCAAATTGGGGATAGCCACCAAATTGGGGATTCGGATTGCCTTGTCCGTGATTAAAATTCATGATGCTTTGAGTGCTTTGCCGTGATGTTTAGCTCGTCGCACACGTACGACCAAGAAGTTGTCACTTTGCAAACGCCGACGACGTTTGGAAAACGGTGTCCGTGCTTGTCGTGAAGTTTTACGGCCTTCTCACAAAGTGTCGAAGCTCGTTGCGTTGGTAGTCAAGAGCAGTGGATCTTGGTCTCCCTCCTTGCTGTGAACAGTCAGAAGGCCCTAACAAGCTGAGGGAACTCAACTGCATGCTGAACACCATTTGAGTGGGACGGCGTCACGCTCCAACATTGAGCAGTGGCTGAATCCTGCATCTGCAAGCTACTCGTCGAGAACCCTTTTCTGGACGACCCACAACAAACTCTTTCGACGCCACACTGCGGCATGTCTCACTCATTGTGTAGAAATGGGTCGTCGCATCACCGAAATTTGACCACAACTGCCCGATGTTGGAGGGGGCAGATCCGGTCGAGACCGCTTGTGGCTGGCTGAACCTTCGCGTAAAGGCGAGGATCAGCTGAAAAGAACTTGCACACATGAGTCTGGCACTCCGACCGTGCTGGATTAGGACAACATGGCTTCATCTGGACGGGACGAGATCCAAGCCTCATGCACCAGAGGATCAGGTGGTGACTCGACACAGAAATGGCGTGGTGAAATGCTGCATGGCTGTTGTCATCCAAAAGAGGTGGTCGCTCCTCCAGGGGCGCAGCTTCAAGCCACAACTTCCCCGTCCCGCTACCGCAATCTCTCCACTCTACTAGCTAGGGGGCTAGACCTGGGTATTACATCCTAACGCTGGTATTGTCCTATTCTGATAGCTCTAAAGACAAGTCTTCTACCAAAGACTATTGGTTTCAAATTTTTTTAACTTTTAAGGTAAAATTTAATTTCTACATTAGTTACTCTGTCAATGACTAATAACTTTCTTCTACTACTAAGTACCAGCTTATAGAAGGCTTAAGGTACTATAGCATTTTCTTATATTCTGACTTCAATCTCTTATCAAATTCTATAGAAGTCTTTTTAACTAGTAGAGAGTAGCTTTAGTCTTATATATATTTTAGTATTTAGTATATAATATAGGTCTTAATAGCTCTTATAATCCGTTCTAAACTTAGAGGCTAGGAAGGTTAATTAGTTAACTTATAAATATAATATCTACCTTTACAATATAGTAAAATAAAGATATCTATTTTATAAAGTAACTATGATTTATTATTCTTCTTTAAGATATTGTTTTTTTATTTATAAAATTTTTTATCTATTACTTTAGGGTATTGGTATATCCACTCTACCATTTTGCGTAGCTACTCCATTTTGCGCAGCCACTTCATTTTGCGTAGCTACTCCATTGCGCAAGGTCTTGTATAACAATAGTCTTAACTTATTCACATTTTTATAGCTTAATTAACACATATTCATTATTATACACTTTTTCCATTATCAGCCTTCTTTCTTACTCTCAATGCATAGGGTATTGTCACTCTTGTCCCTCTTGTCAATCTAGCTAAATCTGTCTATAATAGATCAGCTTCTCCTTGAGATTCAAACAATTGCCTAGTCTCTTTTTCTACCAATGCATCTTCTAATGAATTATGATATTTACTCAATTCTTCTAGCTCCCTCTGCTATTTAGTCTATATTTGCTTTTGAGCTTGTTGTACACTTACTTCTACCTATAGCAATAGTAAACCTATACTCTTTAGCATAATTTGAACTAAAGAAAGAAGAAGATTGTAGGTAGGAAAGGCACCTTCAGAAGGTAGTTGTAAGGCGCTGACAATGAGGCTCTCGAAAGGAGGCTCTCAGCCGCGTCGTACTGCCCAAACCGCTTACGGCTTCCAGAAGGCTCTACGACGTCAGTTCTCCACGTCAACGATGAGACCACAAGCAAGCAGCCGCAAGCATCCTCCGCAAGCATATAGTGTCAAGCGCATCCAGACGCAC